>CAAKHG010050850.1:38288-51304 GCA_901007715.1 Dactylopterus volitans
CTGGCTTCCTCCCACCTCCTAAAAGGTCCACAGGTCCAAATTGCGCGTAGGTGTGTGAGAGTGTGAGTGGTTGTCTGTCCTTCATGTGGCCCTGCGATGAGCTGGCGTCTCGTCCAGGGTGTTACCCCGCCGTTCGCCCATTGCCAGCTGGGATCGGCCAGAATAAGCGGAAGACAGTGAATGAATGAATAACTTCAACTCAGCAATCACAGTTTGAATTGAGTCACATCAGAAAAGTTGGCGTTCAAAGGTCAGTTCTCATGTAATATGGATGCTTTAAAATCTTGGACATTTGTAAGGGTCTTTATCCTGTCAAACACAGACTGGAAATACACTGATGAGACCATTATGTGAGGAAATTAGGGAAGATTTTACTGTTGTGTGGTTCAAACACTTCCTTTTGTTGTTCAGATTGGCTGGTGATAGTCTATGTCGTTCACAAATGTCACAAATCCCATAAATTAGCCAAAACCAGCAAAGAATGTTAAACCAGAATAATATCCAAGTACACAAAACCCTGATATTGATGTGAGTCGCAGATTTGCCCTCGTTGAATAGTTAACAAACAGGAAATCCCACATACACTGTTTTGGTGCCACAAATATCCAGGAATCAAAATAGTCTCTAGTGGATGCATTTTTTTTATTACATTCAAATGAACTTTATTTGCACCCTCATCCATGATTTCACTTGCTTTAAAACAAACTAATACATCTGTCAAGAACAGATTTTGATGAGCCCTTTCAATATCTGCGTATTTTGACTCTTTTATTACATCCATATCATCAGTGAAAAAAATATATATAGCAACTTAAAATATGTGGGCTCTGTTTAATGAAATGTCCTCATCATCAGCTTAATTTGCTCAGTGGGCCCCGTGATTCTCAGGAGATGTTTTCCAGCAGTGAGATTTGCAATTCATACACCAGCTTTGATGACTGTAGGACTTAAAGTCTCCGAGGAAGAGAGAGTAACTTGAAGAAGACAAAGTGGGTTTCAGCCTCATGGGCTTGCTCTTGCAATAATAGTGATGGATGGATCAGAAGACTTTTCTGTTTTAGACTTCAGGAGTGAGGATATTCCTGGAAAGTGAGGATGTTGCGATCAGTCGTCACTTCTTCAAAGTGCTTCCGAGATGCGTTGAAGTGTTGAAATGTGGGTTAAAGTCAAAGTAACAGAAACCCACTGATGGTCTTCAAATGTTAGAGATGAACAATGTGTGCACTGTAGAGACCTTTTTTTTTTTTCTTTGTTCCAACAGTCTACAGCCAGCCTTCAATATATTCTTATCAATATTGGAGAATTAATTCCTACTGTCATTCAATATAAGCAATATAAGCTATGGATGTAGAGTACGTGTAAAAAAAAAAATTTAAAAAAAAAGGAATAAGAGAAGACCACCGAGAACATTAAGGGTCTTAATTTCACGATTCAGTGATCCAAGCTTCAAACTGTTTATGTGTATTACTTTCACACAGTTGTTACTTTTCTCCTAAGAGCACCCTCTATTCCAGACAGTTAGATTAATGGGGAACATGGTTAGGCATAGAGTAACAGTGCAGTTAGGACCTTTCTCTCTCAGAACAATGACAACTGTAAAATATAAAAGTTGCCTCCTAATTTATCTTTTGCAGGACGTCTTTATCACAATAGCAACAGAAACACAAACATCAACTTCAACCCCTCTGAGCAGGCAGGCAGCAGACATTACAGTCTAACAAGGGGTGCAATGTCCATGGATTCACACTGGACCGTCACGGTAGAGTCGTCATGGTTCAGTACACACAGTCATACGGCAAATTCCATCTCAGGCCATTTGCCAACTGCCGTGAAGAAAAGCAAAACTACGCAAAGTACTAAAAGAAAATACAAAAAGCGGAAGAGTAACCGCTGAGTTCAGATGACACACAGGAAGCAAAGGACGTGCTGTGAAGACCCAGACGTGCCGATCATCAGAGCTCGGCAAATGAAAAGGAGTTCAACAACGTATCCCTGCTATTCTTTCGAAGCCTCTTCATGTGAAAGCAGACAGGACTAAAGGCATTACCAAGGTTATTGGCATTTACATTTAGACGGCCGTGAGCCCACATGCAGTGGTAAAGAATCCTGCTTCAAATATTTATTAAAAGTGTTTCATTACGATGTCCTATCCTGTGCACACATAAGCCAGTCGGCGGTGCCTGCGTTTACACACTAGCACATGTACTGACTGAGTTATGTGAGATCATGTTAAGCTTTAAATGTTTAAATATGTCCTACTGTAAGTGGAACAAAATGAATCCATACGAATGCACAGGTTTTATTTTCATCAATCTATTTATTTAGAGCTTTTACAACACAAGAGATACCTTCAGTTTTTCAGCTGATTATTACCTATTGCCTTTTAAATCTGGTTTATATGAGATTATATGCTTTTTTTTTCGCTGTCTGCTGTTTAACAGGCTGCATCAACTGTCTCGTGTAGCTCTAACTGACAATTGGAGGAACAAACTCGCATTACTGCCCAAGAGGGGGGGAAAAAAATCATGCATTTGGGACTAATTATTGCCTTTTTCCTTGTTGTATTGAACCGTGACACCAAAACCGCGTTAAATACTTAACCATGACCTCTGTGTACTGTTAGATCCTATAAGCAAATCAGGTTTCCCAGTTAAAAACACGCTTTTCAGTGTTTAGCTTCTATGTGGTCAAAAGCTTCCTTGAGGACGCTTTTAGACCTTGTTTGGAAGATCATTTCCGACATGCTGTACAGTATATTATTTTTTTATGCAATATGATGCCGCCAATACTGTTTTTGTTAATAGTCTTTTACCTCACATTGCATCTAAATATTCTTTGGTACAAATTAGACCTTGAATTGTAAACCACAAACATTAATTTCTGTCATTCTAAGTTTTTTCCTAATAAGCTACATTCAATTTTGATCTTGTGATGGTGCCAGATGACAAATCTGGATGATTCATCCTCTGTGGACCAACCAACTGACTGACAGACAATGGTTTCCCTAGAGATGTGCACGCCTAAAGATAAAAGGGTTTTCGATGGTTCACAGTGAGGCTGATGTGCACCCGTTAAAACCATTTTTTTATATGACGTATGACGTTATGTAACAGCAAGCACAAAACTATTTCAAAGGAAGCTTGACAGTCTATTCATGTGTCAAAACTAAACCGGGTACTTAACATTTAAAGCTTCAACAGCTCTGAGCTGCAAAAGTGGTGCAGCCAACTTTTCCCCTCACCTGCACTCGCGTGGTGGTTTGATGGTGAAGGCATAATGAGGAGTGTAACAATGAACGGCATGAACGGCTAAACGGCAGACTGTTGCATAGCTCGCATGTAAGACAAATAGATTGGACCATCTTACAAGATAAAATTCCCCATTAATACAAAAGAAGTCCTAATTTCTGAGCTGATGCGGCTTCTCCACAACTCTTAGTATTAACCCATGACTTAGACAAAAACCGAAATCATCGATTGAATTATGACTGTGATGTATGTGTTATATTTCTGTACATTATCAAGTGGAGTGTTAGTTCAAGCAACCAATCGCTCGGCACTCGCACTCCTGCTGTAATCAGCAATATTAGCCCCAAGCGTTCATACATGGAGAAGTGAGTAGTTAAGCCGTGAATATTTTGTGTGCTGAACCTGGATCTAAAACATGCTGCTGTTGCTGCAGCCGCTGCTTCCCACCATTGGCAGTTTAGTGGCAATCCTGCTTTGAATTTTCGGTGACTTTGATGGGGGAAATTGCTGCTGATCCTCGCGACTCTCATCTGCAACAAGAGATTGTGCTCAGCTGGGCTTCAGACGGCCATTGGTTCAGTTGCAGAGGAAGAGGGTTTTACCTGTTTGCTTCAGACTTCCTTTCACCAGATCCTGCTCCCTTTCATCCAGGGTTTAAGCTTAATTTGACCTTTGCCAGTTATGTCAATTGCTGCATTGTGTGCTGTTGCGCATCGTGTCAGGCTATGCTTGATTTGTACATTGAGTCGATTAGCTTCGAAGTTTAGCTTGCTGCTGGGATGTTTTTCGTGTTAGAGCATAAATGCTCGCAGATGTATGTTTGCTTATGAAACATGTCGCTGAATTACTTTCATGTAACTTAAACTCCCAGGTACTTAGACGCAGAGCTCGTGCTTTAGTGTTTGTTCAGTCATCATAGCCGTTGAGCTATATCCTGTGGTGTTCCTGCTAGCCCGTTGCCAGAGTGTGTGCACAGATCAGCCATGATATTATGAACACTGACAGAAGTGAAGTGCATAGCGGATTGTCACATTATCGTAGCACCTGTCAGTTGGAGGGATATATTAGGCAGCAAGTGAACATTTTGTCATCAATGTTGAAGAGTTGGAGGCACGAAAAACTGGTAAGTGTAGAAATTTGAGCAACTGCGACATGGGCCAGATTGGGATGGCGAGACGACTGGGCCATAGCATCTCCGAAACTGCCGCCATTGTGGGGTGTTACAAGTCTGCAGTGGTCAGTGCTTATCTAAAATGGTCCAGGGAAGGAAAAGTGAGGACCCGGTGACAGGGTCATGAGGGGTGGCCAAGACTCAAAAAATGCATGTGGGAAGTGAACGCTAGCCCATGTGGTCCGATTCCAACAGAGAAGCTAATGGTCATACAGCTAAAAAAAAGTTAACGCCGGTTCTGATTAAAAAAAAGGTGTCCGAATACAGAGTGCATCACAGGTTGTTACGTATGGGGCTGCTGGTTTGGTGCCAAAATGGGGACCCGCACAATATTAGGCAGGTGATCAGAATGTTATGACTAATCCGCGTACGCAACACTTGAATTTCCAGTGGACTGAGTTGGGTGTGGATATCATGGAGGCTTGAGGCTGTTTCGCTGGTATCTGTTAAGTCACATATGCTATTTATCTTATTTCTATATCTGGATTGACGCTCGATCATAGGCATATGTGATCTGAGCTGAACCCCTGTTAGTTGCCGAATTGGGTAGTGCCTTCATCAGAATATGTGCATGTTAAACAAGTATGGGATTTGCTGGTGACATCTCTCACTGTGTCAGGTGCACGAGAGTCACATCGTATATCTGCACAGAAGCTTTGCGCTGGCTCATGAAATTTTGCTCCTGGGCTATTACCAGAGAAATTATGCATGCTTGTATTTACATGCCACACTTGCTTTGGGGAATTTTTATGGATAACAGATTATGAACTCAGGTGCATTTGTTTACCTCTGTTTCGTAAGCCGCCCTATGTTTTCATTCCCTCCAGGGGCACTCCTTCGCTTTCTTTTCAGGGACAGTAATCTCCTCTGGTCGAACAAGAGCCACGGCTTTTGGTCATGTGCCGTTCTCTTGCACGCTAAATGCACGTACCACGATGCTGGTTCATTTTGCTGATGCGTGCCACTGTTGTGCAGTTAATTTAATGCGAGTCTCTACTTCCTCAGAATGTAGCAGGGAGGTACATGAGCTAAAACAGGAGCTGCAGTTCCTTCACCAAGAAGAACTTCCAGTTATCTTCTCTCTCTCCTTTTGAGCTGCAGTAGCTCCCCTTGGTTGTGTCTGGTGCAGAGCCTCCTCACCGGTCTCTTCGCTGGTGTAATTTTTGGAGAGGGAGCAGTGCCTATATGTGGGTGTACATGGTAGGGGAAGTGCCACCAATTGCTCCACAATCCTAAAAGGGAATTTGTCTTTCCTGGTTACTGTGTAGTTGCTGACTCAAATCATTCAGTCATCAGTCAATGATTTAAGTGCAGCATTGTCATGTCGTGCATGCATTGTCATGTCGTGCATGCACATGGATGCACGTACAAACATGTACATGCATGTACGTGTTTCTAGCCTCTCAGATATGACTCAGGGACCCGCGTCTGTCGGGCAGACTCAGCAGGAGGGCCTGGTCCTTAACCAGCAAGGCCCCCAGGAAGCAGCAGGTGCGTTTGGTCCTTCAGCCTCAGACAGACCAGGCTGACCTGCTGCAGCATCCCCCTCCTCGCTGGCACACCAAGTGGAACTTCTCTCTGATGTGGATGTGCAGGTTGACTCAAAAAATGATGCAGCAGATTTACAAAGAGGTGTATTTTAGATAAATTGGCCTCACAGTGGACATAATTGGTTTCTATTAGTAAAACTCTTTGCTAAGACGCACAGCAAAAATTACATCAGCAAGCTCATGATATTCACAGTCTGCTGCAGTTGGATGCAGGAAAGGTCAGTTTTGTGCTTAGGAGAATATCTATGTGATGTAATTGCATTTTATTTTGTATCTCACACACACACACACACACACACACACAGTAATACCAGCCCTCTGCCCTCTCTCCCCAAAGGCTCGTCCTATTTCTTCAAAGGGAAGGAGTACTGGCGAGTGCCGGGCAGTGACATGGAGGTGGAGGCGGGATTCCCCCGCCTCATCGCTAAGGACTGGCTGCTGTGCACGGAGATGCAGTCGGACTCTCCGGACACTGAGCCCAAAAGCACGGAGACCAGAATCAACGTGCATCATCAGCCCGACCACGCCGAGAACGGATACGAGGTGTGCTCCTGCACCTCCGACACCGCCTCACCTTTGGGCGCCCGTCCGTCCCCGTCGCCCCTCTGGCTGCTGCCGCCTCTCTGGACGCTCTCAGTGGCCCTCCACTCTGAACTGCTATGATGCCAAAGCATGGGACAGAGTTCTCAAGCTGATTGGAGGGCTTCAGTGAAACTGGGAAATTTTGTTGTTGTTATTATCATTGGTACCCTTTTTGCTGTTATTTATTTAACAAGCCTTCGGGTGGGCTCCGCCTCCTCAAGTATTCATCCTTACAGACCACTCACAGTGCTTTACCATGTTTGTGGTCAAACTGCCTGATTTCTGAGAGGAGAGTGATACCAAGAGCACCAACATTGTTTATTCGCCTTCACGAGGAGCAGGTTTTCAGCAGCAATGTGTCACACAGAGACAAGTGGAAGGAATCCTGGCATGGCGGATGATCAGCAGCACACACATACACACAGACTGTTACTATATGCTCTATTATAGGGTCGACTCACTATATTTACAAAACAAAATCATATTTTTACCTCCAGCGGTGTCTCTCTGCAGATTCTTATGTAATGACATTTTAAGATATCTTAGATTTCTAACTTCATCTTAATGCAGCAGAAGCAGTGAATGAGATTTCGCGTGTGTGACAGTAGGAAAAACTCAGCAGCTCTGGATAATCCATAGCGCTCAACTGGAATTCCAGGCTTTCTCCAATGAAAAGAGTATTCTTCTAGATTTGGGATTGTTTAGATTAATGGGTGCCACATATATGGCACCCACATATATATATATATCCTTGGCAGATGCTATTGGCTCCCCAGGTGTCAGTAACCAACAATTCCATTTGCATCTGGGCACATGGGATAAGTTTGCCCTGATTTTTTTGGTCGATTTGTTGTTCTTGCAGCAAACCAGTCAGACAGACAGCCTTTTAATACGTGAACGTTGTGAAAGCCAAGTTATTATCCTTTCCTAACATTAACAAGCTGTGACCAAAATTGAAATAACACAACTAAATACAACAGGTCTCTTGAGTGAAGGTCTGGTGTTTTAATAGCCAAATTGCTGCAGTCCGACTGCTCTTATCCAGGTGCAAATAGAAACCCTGCTTTTCTTTGTGAATTGGTGAACTGAATCAACAAACACAAGGTCTACAATAGTGCAATTTAAGCACTTGTTTTAAGCATGATTCTGTCCTTGCATAAATCCTATCACTGCTCTCCAAAGTGAGAAACTGCTGCTCGTGTATGTTTTTCTTTTCTTTTCTTTTTTCGGTGATTTCATGTTCTCTGCTTCGGAAGCATTCCCTGGTATTGGTTTCCTAGTTCAGTATATTTTGTGTCAAATCCAGATCAAATCTTACTCCAGTTTCTTTGACATTGCTTTGATCAGGTCACAGAGCTCACCGAGCCGCTGGCTCACGGATTTCAAGCTCCTGCTGAGGAGTCACAACAACGCTCCAGGATTTATTCTTGCTGTAAAGATATATTTACCTATAGACTGATATGTTTGTGTTGAAGGGCAGTTATCGCAAAAATCAAGGGGACTGTGTATATTTTAAACCGTGTTTTCTAATGTAAAATATTTTTGTAGAAAAATTAAAAACAAAAAAAAATCTGACTGACTTTACAGGCTGACCGTAGTGGCGTGAATTGCGTTTTTTTTTTTTTTTCTTTCCTTTTCCGAGTACTCAATCTTGCCGGCATATGGGCCAAGTGTGTAATTATCCAGTGTCACTGAGAGGAAGACGCGCTTGAAGATGAGATGAAGATAAGGTGACAGCTTGCAGGCACCAGCAGGGAGACGCTCTTTCCTCTCATGCACTTTAAGCAGGTTTTCTCCTGTAGTGGTCACTGCTGTTCATCGCACGTGCAAAACCGCATCATGTCACACACACACACACACACACACACACACACACACACACACACACACAAACATTCCGAGTGGTTTCGTCAACAAATTTGCTGTCAGAGGATTATACAGTGTTCTCGTGGTTTCTGAGGAAAGCAAATCAAAGAAGCAGTTTCACCTTAATATAAAAAAAATTCTGTTTCTGCTACATCGGAGAGCAAATTAAACAGGATGGCGGGCGATGGCGCCGCGAATGATGCTGTAAGCTCAGACACGTGACACTTTGCCGATGTCATGCACAGGCACGAAAATATGAGCATGTCAAGGAGTTTCTCCTGCCCGGAGGTCTGGAGGAGCCCACACGAGAACAATGCCGATCCAAGACTACGCTCCGTTATGAGGTGACATCAAGTTTAAAAAGTCACTCGCGTCAGTCGCAATTTCTACCAACGGCAGCACGCAGGCTGTTAATGAACTGGCTGTGAGCTCCTGCTGCTGCAGGCAAATACGGCCGGTTTGGTCACTTATCAGCTGCATGTCCTCTGTGATGAGCGACCGATTAGCATGGGTGGATTACTGGAGTGGATTACTGGGGTGGATTACATCTCTTGACGTTCATGCCCAAACAGAGGAGCGACTGTCAGTCCTGATGTCACCCCCCCTTTATATAGGCGGATGGATAGACGTGTTAACATGGAAAGAACTACGTAAAATGACAAAAAGAGAAGGATAGATATACGTATATTCTGGACTGAATCTGATTGGTCGTGGTTTCATATACCAACAAGGCAATGACCTCAAGCATACTTCAAAGCTGTGCAGACATTATCTGACCAAGAAAAAGGAATCCAGAGCACTGGAACTGGTGATTTGGTCAGATTAATCAAGCATAACATTCAACCACTAAAACTAGTTTTTCTGTTCAGGAACATAAGTAAATAACCATAATATCACATCCTAATAAAGAAACAATAATGTGCTTTATTATATTTTCACCGTTTTTGTAACAGTATGTTGCAAAAATTCCTGGATGGCAATCAGAATTGCATTTTATCATTAAAAATATCATTTTGGTTAAAGAGCTTATACATACTGGTGGATTAACTAGTACAGAAACATGATGTGCTGAGGCAGACACCTTAAACTGGGTGGTGATCTAATAAATTTGTTAAGCACTGTACACACTGTATATTTGTAGCTATGCTGTACATAGAGTATATACTGTATGTGTATACATACCCTGTACATGCATATAAAATGTATATATCTATTCTCATGGTTGAGCCAGGCAGTCAGAACACTCTTAGCTTTACTGCATGTTCTATGCTTCCCCCCACTTTTCTTCGTCTTCCTCTCATCTTCCTCCTCACTGTGTCATCATCAGTCACTGGTGCTGAAAATGGCCCTGCAGCAAACAATCACTTTCACACATTCGCCGGCATCTGCCTGAGGTACCTGTTTGTTTTTGACCTGCAATTTTTTTTCCAGGCCTCTCTTGCGTTTTGTCTTATCCATTTTGGCACATTTTGTTTCTCGACGGTTTAAAAAATTAGATTGGGCCAGTCCAGTGTCATTGTCATATGCTACTTCTTGAGAGATTGATTAGTATGGATGAAATTCAAGCCATAAAGCTCTGCATGAAGTTGCAGTTATTCACTTTACATTTCCTTTTTTCGAGTATCCGAAGTGGCTTCACCCATTAATCATCTCTCTCAGAATGCTCCTTGACACTTTTTGAATACAAAAAGTTATCATTTTAAAAAAATTCATGTTCACTGAATATGCAAAAAATAGTGTCATCACCCACAGAGCCCCTTCTCTAGTTGACTGGAGTCTCCAGATGGACTCTGCAGAACCAATCAATCTCTCTGTAACTAAAATATTCAGGAGTGGTGGCGGAGATGAGAACTGAGAGCTTGCAGTGGGATGATTTAGGGGAAGAGGGCCGACAGGGAGACGAGAAGTAAACTGAGCCACAGACAAATTAATCAACAGACATGAGATTTAGAAATAGGTGGACCTACCCCCCTCCCAAAAAAAACAAAACAAAACCACAAACAGAGAAAACCAACCAGTGTAAAGGAAAAAAAAGATAGACAGATGTGGAGATAGACTAAAATGAAATGTCATCTCCAGAGAGACAGCAAAAAGATAAGGAAGCAATTTAACAGTAAACAAATAATCCATAAGAGATAGGAAACTGTTTCTTCACAGCCACCGCTCATACACTCTGCGAAAGGACAATTCTGCCTATTCCAGTTTTCACTCCTTTAAATTACATCAACGTAATCACCACAAACAGCATCTGGGTGCAGGAGAATGAGGTAAGGGTTCATTTGGTTGGAGAGTTTGAAATATTTAAACCACGTTCTCTGAAGGCTGGTGCTTTTTGCACCCATAATGGATTAGCCAGTGTGGCTGTTAATTCTTGTGTTTACACCGTGGCAGAGGCAGGCATCAGAACAACAATGCTGTTTGCACCCGGGCACATGGGAGAAGTTTGCCCTACAGGACTACTGCCAGACGATGGTTCTACATGTGGTTATCATCGTTAAGGGCACATTTTGCGATCTTTCCTTAAACTAAAAATACATTCTTGTGATCTAAACCAAACAATGTTGCAAGAAAAACTGAAACAGTTCAACGAAGCTGAAATATTTGATTTTACAGTATGAGGCTCTTCTAGGTGAAAGTCGTGTGTTTCCACTATTGCTATATGACATGCCCCGTGTCTGTTCTCACCACTTCATGATCTAAAGCGCCGTATTTGGAGACAAATGGATGGATACAAAAACTGGGAAAAACTGTGGCAACTCAAAAAAAACTGAACCGACAAATGAATCTGCAAAAAGTGATGGATGTTTACAAATGACACAAATGACTCTTCCAAATAGATTCGGCCAAATTCCCATATCCTCGCAAACATAAGTATCAGTAGTAGCAATGATTATGGCACCCAAGTTGTGATGCACTGAGTTTGAGATTCCTAAATGGATGCCTGAAAAGAGAGAGAGAGAGAGAGAGAGAGAGAGAGAGAGATGAGTCAAAACTAAAGGTCCCCTTGTTTGAACAGATGCTGGCTGTCAGAGCAACAAGGTGCTCGGACCAGAAGAAGCCGATGTGAGATCAATCACCTCTCTGTATGGGGTGCCAGAAAGAGGGAGAGAGAGAGACAGAGAGAGCGAGAGTGAGAGAGATGACGGTTGGGGCTTTGCAGTGATATGAATTCTGAAGCATGCTCGCTATCAAACACTGTCATCCTCTCTTTGTGCCGCTGGTAGCTTGCCTAACGCCACACAGACACACATGCGTATCACTGTTAGTGTGCATGCCGGTGTGTGCGTGCGTGCGTGCGTGCGTGCGTGCGTGTGTTTAGGATTTGGTCTCTGAGGGCAGCCCTTCATTGACAGGGAGGTGGTGTTCATGGGGCAGAGGAGCAGCTGTTGTTGTGGTCGTCCGTTTTACAACCCCACACACATTAGAGAGGCGAGCAGGACCCCTGAAGGTGGCGCAGGTGCAGAACACACACGCACACCCTGGACCTCCAAACATCTGACAAGGAAAAGCCTCAGCGCCTTGGGAGCAGCTGTTTTTGCATCACAATGAAAATCCTGGAACCGTTTTATACGACTTGCAGCAGCCCAACTGTAGGAGAAATTGTAAAAGATGATAGAAATTCTTTCGATTTTAGAAAGGATACGACCCTTCAAATCCTGCGATGAATACACATGGAAGATTCATGAGCGATGAAATCCAGCTCCCTCCCTCTGCAAGCTTGACGAAACCAAGTCATATGTGAGTGGGCTCAGTCATGCTACCTGCGTGTGCATTGCAAATATGTAAATGTATTCAAATGGGCGAAATACTGCAGCCCTCTGAGCCTTTTCTTTACCCGGAAATGACACCAGGAGGCCTCTGCACCCATCAGCGGAGGCAGAGTTCATGTGGGCCGAGCGCAGCCAATCAATCAGTCCGAGGTGAACTGAAATATTCACCGCCTGAGCAATTTCCTGCAAAAACTTTGAATCTGCATGGAATATTTGAAGAGGATATGGTGGGATTTTAACTGGAGGATGCACCACCTGCCGTTCTGGCTTACAGCTCTGCATCCTCAACATTCTGGAACATACTGAGTTTATATCTGAGCCCATTACTCATTGGTATAGTGTGTCTGTGTGGCTGAAAGAGATGTGCGGTTTTAATTCATTTTTAACCCTACTGAGAGGGTTACTTTGGGGTAGCGCTCTATGTTGAATCAAGCACAGAAAGCCCATTTCAAACCCTGAATTTAAGAAATTTTAAGAATACCATCCTTATTTCCGGGTGTTTTTAGAAAACTTTATTTAAGAATACTTTTTTTCGGCAAATGCTGCTGGCTACTATGTCACCTGTCTTTACATGTGTTAATAGTGTCCATGTAAATGTGCAGGAAAGAGCAGAGTAAAGCTTTTCACATGCAATAGTTTGTACTATGCCGCCCTCTGCTGTTCATGAAATGTAATAAAGAACAGCGTGGTTATGTTTTCAGGAGAGGAACGAGTGTGTGTGTGTGTGTGTGTGTGTGTGTGTGTGTGTGTGTGTGTGTGTGTGTGTGTGTGTGTGTGCGCGCGCGTGCCCGCTCAACATTAGAGTCAAAGACAGACAGACAACAATTTC
>CAAKHG010050852.1:0-21770 GCA_901007715.1 Dactylopterus volitans
TGTAGGCTCCATCTGCGCCGCTGTCTGGACCCAACGGTAAAGCTCGGGCTCTCCCGCAGGCGGCAGGCGGAGGAATCCTTTATCTGCGTGTGTGCGGCTGTGCGCATGTGTGTGCTCGGTCGGGTCGGGTGAGGAGGGGGGCGGCGGTGGCGTTGGTGGTGGCGGGGTGTCTGAGCGTGTGTGATGTTGTGAGCGCGGCGCTCACTTGTTCCCCGGCGACGGAGCGAGCCGGTGCAGAGAGACGCGGGGAAGCTGCGCAGGAATATGCTGAGTCAAAGCCGGCTTTCCCCTGTCGCACTGTCGGAGTTCGACGGGGGAGGGTGGGGGACACACGGTTGCTAGGTTTTTGTTTTTTTTTTCTTCCTCCACCTCTATATGTTGTGTCGTTACCGCATCAGCTGCTCTGATTGGTTAATTTCCCACATGCAGGAATCCCCTTGTTTACCTGCTGCGGCTGACTTTGCTCATCATCTGTGTTCTTTAAAAATGCGCAGCAGCACATTTACGGTCGTTGCGAGGCTGCATTCCTTTTCACCGTCATAGACATCTGTAAGGTTAATAAACTCGTTGCGTCTGGAAGAATAAGCAGCCTTGATATGAAAAGCCTCATTTTTCCCCCCCCCAAAACAATGAAATTGATAATGATGTTTCAAAATGACACATCCCCCCTCTCTGCAAAGCATTTCCTAGTTCCTGCATCTACAAATGCGGGGATTTTCCTCTCTGTTTTACATGGTTGTGATAATAAAATCCTCCTATTTACCTTGGATCATAAACGGTTTACGCTGCCTTGGCGAGAGCTGGAAATTCAGATGCGTGTCACGCAGCTCCCCAGAGATCTAAGGAGGCGTCCGGGCCGGTCAGGAGGAATGATGAGTGGCAGTACGCAATGGAAGGGGGCCAAAAAAAAAAAGCTCCCGATCCTCTTTCATGGCTCCTGAGGTCACTGTTAGCGCGGAGACATCATCCCTGCTGGGAATAGCCGTGCATATTTACCGATGCTGCCTTCGCTCCGAAGCGCTGCTTTGTGATCCGGGCCCGATGCAGATGTGCGTGCGTCGGGTGGATCCTGGAGACGCCTCCGACCCCTCAGCGGAGACTTCGTAAAGCATTAACTTCACGCTTGAACTTGCCGGGCTGCTGTTCAACGTAGTCTCTTGAGTGACCTAGATGATGGAAACAGGACAACCCAACGGAACGGGATGCATATGTTGGTTTACACAAACCGACACACACACATCGCCGTGGACTCTGATCCTCCCGTCCAGGATACGATGCCTTATCGTCACCATGGTTACGTTCACACGTGGATCATCAGCCAATCGCTTCTCAGCACTTACTAGAGCAGAGACATGAGAAGTCGTGTTTTATTTAAATCGAGGGGAGGGAATGGGACGTGCTTCGCTGTGTTTAAGGTGCAGTCTGGCCTGCTGCTGATTATTCAAAAACATGTTATATCTGTGCTGGCAGACTCATTTTGTCGGGTTTTCTAGATTGACATTTAAACTGAGCAGGAACCGAGCAGGGATTTGTTGTTAGTCTGAGACTACCCTCCAGTATCAGCAGTAACGATCCCCGGAGCTCAGTTGGAAGACGTGCAGGCTTCTTTTGGTTGCTGAAGAGGTTTCGCCTCTCAGCCAGAAGACCTCTTCAGCTCTAACTGAAGTATGGGGAGTCATATTTATTTAAGCTTTTGTGGGATTGTTGATATGTAGGTCACCTGAGTGTCGCTCTCCACCCAATCTGCGCAGACATTTTGTGAAAGATCAGAAAATCGAATTAAAGGTGAATTTTTAAAGTGTAGCCTCATGGCTCACGTGGGACCGTTAGGTGGACGGGAAAAAAAACAAAAAAAACATCTCGAACAATCAATACAATTCAATTTAGTACGAATAACATGAAATCACGTTTTAGAAAAACAGCAAATTTGGTGGGATATTTTGTCAAGGCTAACGCGCTGGGACTGCGTTCATTCGAACAAGTGTGCAATTTGTGATCCAGCAAGATTCATTTCGAACATACCCCTGCCAACATTGCGCCTCCATCTTCACATCCGTACTCCGGCTTTCAGCTCTGTGGCTGCTTCTCACCGGTCTGTCTCTGTGTTTTTGTTTTTTTTGGGGGGGGCCGGATGTGTTTGTCTTGCAGAATGAGAGCGCCATTGTGAAGGAGAGGGAGCTGTCCCTGGAGCTCGCCAGAATCAGGGATGAAGTGGGTAAGTGGGATATGGCGAGGCGGCCACGGCTGGGGCTTGGGGAAGACGGGGGGGCGGGGTGGAGGGGCGCAGTGATTCACTCTCACCTCACTGCATCATGTATAAAACATTAGCGTCGGCTACCGCAGGAGAGACCGCCGATTCCCCCCACCTGCCCCCCGGCGGTCCACTCATTTGATGGAGGTCTGGATTTGGTCCAGACGCCACTCAACTGTCACTGTTTCATTTCAAAATCCGAGTCCGACAGCTAATCTTTATAGAAAGCCTGCGATTGTACACCGAAGCCCTCCGGTAGGCAGCTGCGCGATATACAGCCCGACACTGGTTTGGCTGTAAATTGTGCAACTGCCAAGACTCCAGGTGACTGACCCGGATCCGTCCTCCCGAGACAATGTTTTTGTTTTGTTTTTTTGCGCTCAAAATTTGGATGCGGTGAAACGAAGAAGGAAAAAAAAAAACCCCAAACCCACGGCGGCTCTTCCTTGTGTTCGCAGCTTTCAGCGTGGCACACTGGGAGCAACTGCAGCAGGAGAAGGGGGAACTGGAGCGCCGCTTCGAGGCTGAGCTGCGGGGGCTGCGGGCGCAGCAGCGGAGGGAGCTGGGAGCGCTGGAGGAGCGGCTGAGGGCGGAGCACACGGCCCAGACCAGGAGCCTGCAGGCGCAGCAGCGCGCCGAGCTGGAGGACCTGCGAGTCATGCAGCAGGAGCAGGTGTGTGTGTTTGATAGCGGTTTCATCCACAGAGAAGGTTGATGTGTATGGAAACACCCACTTCATCCTGACATACGGGCAACATGGCCCTCACTAACATCATCTACCAGCAGCTTATGATATTATGATTATTATTACATCTTTGTGCTACTTTATGTCTGCTCTACTGTTGCTATCTTATATTCTTACCCCAAGATTTGGGCAGTCCGATACAGGGATTACCTTCAAGATTAAAAAAGTTTTCTCTTCTCTTCTCTTCTCTTCTCTTCTCTTCTCTTCTCTTCTCTTCTCTTCTCTTCTCTTCTCTTCTCTTCTCTTCTCTTCTCTTCTCTTCTCTTCTCTTCTCTTCTCTAGTCTTCTCTTCTCCTCTCTTCTTATCTTATCTTAAATATCTTCAAACACCCCCAGTCGGCACTCTAGAAACTATGAGCGGCCTTTAGCTTGTAACTGTTCACTGTCTGCATCCTGGTCCAGCTCGGAATTTCCTTCAAGATTAAAAAAGTTTTTTTCTCATCTCATCTCATCTCATCTCATCTCATCTCATCTCATCTCATCTCATCTCATCTTATCTTCAAGTACCCCCCAGTCAGCACTCAAGAAACTGTGGGCGGCCTTTAGCTTGTTAACTCTTCACCGTCTTTTTCCTGGTCCAGCTCGAGGAGATGAGCGAAAACCACGAGGCGTCCTTGATGGAGATGGAGTCGGCCCACAACGACACTCTGGCCACCCTGCAGGAGGAGCACGCCCGGACTGTGAAAAGTAGGAACCCCCCTCGACATCGCTCTGCCTTGCCGGCTCGCGCTTCTGCCGGTCCAGATAGCGGGTAAAGAGTTTGTCATTCCCGGTGTCAGATCTGAAGATGGCCCACGAGCAGCAGAGGAGGTCCCTGGAGGAGGAGTTTGAGAAGATCAGGCTGTCGTTGCAGGTCAGCAGCTCCGCTTGTTCTCCAAAGATGGTCAGCATGGCTCATTGTTTCGTTTGGGTGTCTGATAAGTCCGTAACGTCCCTCTGCCGAACCAAGGATCAGGTGGACACGCTGACGTTCCAGAACCGCAGCCTCCGAGACCGAGCGAAGCGCTTCGAGGAGGCTCTTCGGAAGAGCACGGACGACCAGATAGTGGTAACTCGCCGATGGGGCGCGAGGGGAACGTCACGGCTGCTCTGCTGGCACTCTGCTTTGTTTCAACGTATTTGTGCTGGTTTCTCGTTGCAGGACGCTTTGGCGCCGTATAAACACATCGAGGAGGACCTGAAAAGCCTTAAGGAAGTGCTAGAGATGAAGAACCAACAAATCCATCAACAGGAGTTGAAGATTTCCGAACTGGAGAAAATAGTAGGCTTTAAATTTCTGATCTTAGCAGCAAAGGAAAAGTTTCGGAAGCCGCTCCCGCGTCTGAAGTGGTCACTGATGACGGCATCAAACGGCGAAGTGTCAAAAGGACCAGCATTATCCAACAGAAGAAATGTCCCGTCGCACATTCATCATGTTGCGCTCTCCTGAACATCATTTGAAGAATTTAAAGTTGCGCGCATTTTCCTCTGTGTCTTTGAGCAGGCTGAAAAGAATGTGTACCTGGAGGAGCGAGTGCAGGTGCTGCAGCAGCAGAACGAGGACCTGAAGGAACGCATAGACAAGAACCTCGCCGTGTCCAGGTCAGACCGCTTTGAACGCAGGCCGCTGCTCAATAAGTAGCCAATTTAAACTTGCCGAGATGAAATTAAAAGAGCTTTAAGAGGGGGGACAAAGGGCATAAGATTAATAGTGGATTTTAATTGGCAATTGGTAGCGTTGCCTTCAGGAACATCCGGTAAATTGAGCGTTCCTGCCATGCTACTGCATAGTAGAGATGCACGGATTGCGGTTTTATCAGGGCGGATTTGGGTCATTCAAATTCAATTATTAATTAATAGCGGATCGGGTGCGGGTTAGGGTTTGGGCAAATATTTTAAAAAAATACGTACGGGAAGCTGTACAATTAAGGATTCATATTGTCAGCCTGTGTTGTTGGCTATTATAGGCCTACCTGTTGCCGTTTTAGTAGAGCAGAAAATAAGTTTGAATGAATGTTTTTTTTTAAAACCAGCATAATTTTATGTTCTACCTCCATCATCACTCTTATTTCCCACTGAGAAAAGTTCTGCCGCGTGTGCGCATGCATTATGAAACATGATATTCCTTGACGAGAAGATCGTCCAGAACCTACTGTTGATTCTGCGTTCTTCTAAAAATCTAAATGTTTAAATTCATACAGTGAAATTGTTTGGAGTACGATTAGCCCTACTGTTATGAGATAAAAAGAAAAGAAAAAAGACGGACAGACCTCCCAATCATCCATGAACTGATGCACATCTGTGATTATACTACTAAAACCAGAGGGAATACCAGAAACAATAATAACTATTTGGCATGCGGATGCACGGGCGGGTTGCGTGTATAAATGTGATAGCATAATTAATTCGGGCGGATGGCAGATGGATGATTAATGTGCAGGCGCGGGTTCGGGGTGACGCCATGAGCCCATCAGCGCATCGCCACTGCTTAGTAGAGCCACTCTACACCGAAGCGTAACATCAGGAGCGCCGCGTGTTTACCACTATATAATGCCACAGCCCTGCAATGGGAGTTTTATGTTGAATTTTTATCAAATATGTTTGAGAGAGGTTTCATTGGGGCTGTTTATTGTACTGAGAGGTGTCCCCCCAAACTTTTGGTACTGAGTGGGATGACCAAAATATTGGGGTTACACCTCAGAGTGCAACCCAGTGCGATTAAACAGTATCAGAAATTACAGTCCCGATAACGGTCATTAAAATACGTCGACGCCTCTGTCAAAATTCAACATAAAACTCCCCCTGAAGGGAGACTCCATCGCATGGCCGTTGCACTGTTTTCTGTGGGAAACATGCAGTGGTCATAATGTTACGGCTGATCGGCGTATGTGATCTTTTCTTTACATTTTGTAAGGTAATTTACGCCGCGAGCTCCGAAGCATTTAGAATGAAATCACGCCGGACAGTCAAAATTCCTGCTCCTTACCCAAAATGCATCACTGTTGAAATCTGAAATGTTCAAAAGGGGCAACAGACAATTTTTCCGGGTGTCACCGGGGTCGTCACCCTGACTGCTGAATCGCTGTCAGAAATGCCTCATGTCAAATGCGTCTCAGATGTTTTTCGGCATCTCAGCAGACCAAAGAAGATGATATGCTAAAGCACAGCTAACGAAAATGCAAGCGGAAATCCCACTTCCGCCTTTGGGAGGAAGTAGCCGCGGTGTCGCCCACTACTGACGTGATCCGGCCCACCCCCCCCCTCTCACTCCCCAGGCAACTCTCGGAGGAGAACGCCAACCTGCAGGTGCACGTGGAGAAGGAGAGCAACGAGAAGAAGCGCCTGAGTCGCACCAACGAGGAGCTGCTGTGGCGCCTCCAGACGGGCGAGCTCAGCCCTCGCATGTCCCCCGGCTCCTCCCCCATCCACCGGCCCTCCTCGGTGCCCGGCTCGCCCGCCCGCCCGCACTCCTACCATCAATGACGCCCCCTCCCCCACCCAGCGGAGGCTCTCCTATCAAACACTCGCTTTCATCTGGATTTTTTTCTTCTTTTTTTTTTAAAACTCCCTTTTACAGAATGTCCAACTCCATTAATAGATTTTACGAACTCGATGGACAGACTCGAATTTCTATAAGAAATGCCGCCGTGACGCATTTCCAGGTATTTTAATCTCTGACGTAAAGAATTGTACTAATGTTCATGCCTCCTGCGTTCACAAGGAATCATCTGCTGTCAGGTTTTTTGTTTTTTTTTAAAATCTTTCTAATCTGCATGATCCAAGCAGACAAGAAAGCAGGATCGGACTCATTTCCATCTTTCTTTTTTTTTGTTGTTTTTTTTTTTTGGCCTCCATCTCCAGCTTCTCATCCGGCACCCAGGATGAGACACGGAAAAGGGCAACAACCAACCCCAGAAGCGCCTTTGCCGTTCATTTTCTTCCACCAGCAACGTCTACAAAGGCGCCGGCATCACCTCCGAGTGAAACCACAGAGTCCGAGGAATGTGTGTGTGCGCGCACGTGTGTGTGTGTGTGTGTGCGTGAGCGTCTAAACTCCTCAGAAATCAGTCTCCTGGATATCAGCGTCGACCTGAAATGTATCATCATCGCAGCATAACGACTCGAAAAACACCCATCGATTTTGCCACCACAGTGCAACTATGTCATTGACTTTACTTTGTAAAAAAACAAACTACTGGTCTCTTAAAAGCATGTTTTGTCTTCCAGTGACAGTTTACTTTGGGCTGACCTGCAGTTTGACGCACAGCAGAAGAGGCCACACAAGTCGCCCCCTGTTCCTAATAAATCGAATCTAGTGATTTTTATTAAAACACGCAGCGGCTGACACTCGGTGACAAACGGATAATCAACAGTGGGATGGTGCCCCTGCGCTGAGATAAATAGGACAGGACGGAATTGCAGGATTTAAAGCCCACCAAAGAGGAACCCATCAAACACAGCAGATCCCCAGTAATGAGTTAATTCCTGCAGCAGCAAAAAAAAAAAAAAAAAAAAAAAAATCAGCCATAGTGTCAGACATGTAAAATCCATGTCATCATGTTCCACTTTGCGGTTTTAACAAACTTTGTGACGTGTACCTCATCCTCCTCCTCGCGTTATTGTTGTTGTTATGTCATTTGGATTTCACCTCCACTGAATCAAGTGTGATTATTATTATTATTATTTTTATTATTACTACAATTCTTTCCAAGTTTCATTCCCTCTTTCGCTCCCTATTGGCAGGATTTCTATTGAGAAAAACAAACCGGTGCAATTTATTTTTCTTTTTTTTTTATCATTATTATTATTATTATTATTTTTTTAAGCGAGTCGTTACCTCATTTCTCATTGTAGAGAATAATCTCAGGCAAATTATGATCCATCAATGCGGAGCATAGCGTTTTTTATTAGCTCTTTTGTCTGTGTTTTTTTTTTTTAACATGTTTACATAACCATTCTGTCGATATCCGGTCGTTGTACAATTGCGAAGTAAATGTGTAAATATTTTAAAGGGCGCGAGTACCTAAAAGCGGATTGGAGAGCTGCTGGTTTTATGATAGCATTTTAATCTGCCCCCCCCTGTCCCACACCGGCGGAGTTGCATCTGCTGTTATACGAGCAGGCCAATCATATTTGGCCTGCTTGCAGGAAGTGGAGACGCTTCTTCTCGCCATCAGGTACTTCAAACTGCACTGACTGCCTCTGTGTCCTGTGGACATGACCTCATCATCATCATCATCATCATCATCATCATCATCATCCTCATTTACCGAATGTCTGTTCCACACCAGACTCTTTGTTTACAGTTTGCATCCAGTGTCAGAGAAGGTTGGCATGCCAACCGTACCTCGGTAGATTGTTTACAGCACTCCCGTTGTAAAGATTATGTTCAGTATTGCAGGAAATCATCCTCTGGATATATGAAAGCATGTCTCTATATGGCTCTTGTGATTTATTTTTGCGTTTTTTTGTTGTCGTTTGTTTTGTTTTGTTTTATTTTATTTTGCGTTCTTTCATATTTTTACCCAACGTGTCACCCTCCCGAACTGCAACCGTAGCTTAGCTGTTTGGAATATTGTGGTTTAGTGATGCGACACTCATGTCTCCACACTGTATTATGTTGCACTTTGTATTTTAAGTATTAAATCACAATAAGAAAATAAGTGTACAAAAAGTGAGAGTTGGTGTGAATATGACTTTAAGATACGGTCATTTCTAATAGGGGTGATAACCTAGAGCTCTTCTTTTGCTGTAGTAAAAAATAGAAGGTTTTCTATGCTAAAGAAGTGCAGGTGCAATAGTATATCACAAACATACCGCTGAAGCTCATGACAGTGTTAATATCGATGCAACCAAATAGGAGTACAAACTGACTTAACTCATGTGAACTTTAAAACTGAAATAAATCACTTCCTTTGCATAAAACTCTGTATCAAATCTATAGGGAGAGGGAAGATGATGGTGGAGTTCTTCTCCGCTGCGATTGTGTTGAGGGTCTGCATGTAGCGCAGCTGGAGAGCAGAGGGTGACTCGGCGATTACCAGGGAGGCTTCTTTCAGAGCCCTGGAGGCCTTCATCTCGCCCTCCGCAGCGATGATCTGGAACAGAGACAGGCAGTCAATCATTTCCCTGCTGGGACCCCATTCTGGTTCGCAGGTGGAGTGTGTGTGTGTGCGTGTGTGTGTGTGTTGCACCGCCGCCGTCACCTTGGCCCTGGCCTCTCGGCTGGCCTCGGCCTCCGCTGCCATGGCTCTCTGCAGCTGAAGGGGCAGCTTCACGTCCTTGATCTCCACTCGCTCCACCTTAATGCCCCACGGATCAGTGGCTTCATCCAGGGATTCCTGCAGATGGATTTTAAATATTTGATATCCAAGTCAGTCAAAGACTTACACTCCTGACTGTTGATTCTTTTCTTTCTTTCTTTTTTTTTTTTTTACCATTTTTTTCAGAGACAGTAAATCTAAAAGACACTCGAATAAACCCACTGTAAAAATTTCAGATCCTGGTATTTCACAGAAAAAAAACAAAACAAAGTACTTTATTCGAGTTCACAGGTCAGTTAAAACCTTGATGATTCTGTCTGCTGGCTGTATTAAGAGGCGGCTCTGCAAGCGCCGTCGCCATAGCAACTTCCTAAGGTTGTGTCAGGAGTTCTGCCCCCTTGTGGCTGAACAGAAAACAAACATTCAGATTACCCCTCCTGACGGCTCCCAGCCTCTCTCACTGCGTTTTTAGGACCATGAAAAGCACAGCTCGTGTTTTTCGTGGTCACAAAATGACAACAGTCGCGTTTACGAGCGGCATTTGCTTCATGACCCAAAGGCTCCGCAGAGATTAGACGCCGCGAGCTTTTAAAACACTTTGCAGAAACTGATCCACCTTGGAAATTCACAAATATCCTGCGTAGAACATGCTCAAATGCCTTCCAGTTTAATGATGAATGATGGGGAGCAGGTAATGCAGTTTAGGAAGGATGTGGTTGACGGACTGGACAGAATAGATAAATCAGGGCTTCCAGGAAAAGTGAAGTTGTGGTGTTTACAGGTGGGATTATTTCCTAGGTTGATGTGGCCACTGTCAGTGTATGAGGTTCCAATATCCTCTGTTGAGAAAATGGAAAGAGTAGTTAGTTCCTACATTAGGAAGTGGTTAGGTGCTCCCAAGTGTCTAAGTGGTGTGGCATTATATGGAAAAGAGATACTTCAGCTGGCAGTATCTAGCTTAACAGAGGAGTTTAAGTGTACCAAAGTCAGGACAGAGATGTTGTTAGCAGGGAGTAAAGATGCAATAGTTAGGAAAGTGGTTCCAAATCCGACTAAGGGGAGGAAATGGAATCCAAGAATGGCAGTTCAGGAGGCAGAGGCGGCTCTCAGGCATGCAGAGATAGTGGGGAATGTTCAGATAGGCCGGGGAGGCCTGGGGCTTGGCTCAGGTAAACCGATGTGGAATAGAGCAGACCCCAAAATTAAAAGAAAGCGGGTAGTGGAGCAAGTTTGTAGACAGGAGGAGATGGTTGGGAGTGCAAAAGCAGTGTCTCAGGCTAAGCAGGGCCAGTGGCTGAACTGGGAAGGTGTAGAGAAAAGGAAGCTCAGTTGGAGGGAACTGTGGAGTATGGAGGAGAGTAGGATTAGATTCTTGATAGGGGCCACATATGATGTGCTGCCATCCCCCCAGAACATAAATCTTTGGGTGGATGAGGACCCATCATGTCCCCTATGTTCAGGCACGGCAACATTAAAGCATATTCTGGTGGGCTGTAAAGTGAGTTCGGCGCAGGGCCGGTAGACATGGCGACATAATCAGGTATTAAAAAGCATAGCGGCAGGTATTGAAGGCATACGAAGGCAGGTAAACTCAAGAGAGTCTAGTTCAAGGGGTGTTATGATTGAGTTTGTCCATGAGGGGGGGAGAAATGTACAGGTAGTAAGGAACTGAAGAGACAAGGCAGCTTAGAAGGTCCTTGGGAAATGCAGGTGGACTTAGGTGGTAAGCTTGTTGTCCCCCTGGAAATAGTCTGTACCAACCTAAGGCCTGACATAGTGCTGTGGTCCAGGAGCAAAAGGATAGCGTATTTCATAGAACTCACAGTTCCCTGGGAAAGCTCAGGAGAGGAAGCCTATGAAAGGAAAAAAAAGCTTAGATATGCAGAGTTAGGTGCAGAAGCTGAGCAGAGAGGTTGGAAAGTGAGGATCCGTCCAGTGGAAGTGGGGTGTAGGGGGTTCGTAGCTCGATCAGCCGTCTCACTCCTGAGAGAGTCGGGTGGGAGAGGCCAGAGTGTGAGGAAGACAGTGAAGTTGTCAGATGAGGCAGCTCAAGCTAGTCAGTGGATTTGGATTAGCAGTTATCAGCAATAGCAGTTGGGGGGTGAAATAGGGCTTGGGAATAGGGGGAGGCCAGACGTCCTGCCTAGACCGGCAAGGGGGAGCATGTCTAAACAGACTCCTCCCTCCGACTCTGCCTCCCCACCCCCTTGTCCCAGGAAGAGGAAGTGCATATAAGAGGTGGGCGTGGCCTGCGGGAGTCTCTCTAACCATGCGGCCATTTTGAGGTGAGCTGAATTGTTTGCTTGTGAGTTATTGGGTTTTCTCTCTTTCTCCCGTTAAATCACCGTATTGGTAGGGAGTTGTAAGATAGTAGGGGGCTGTATAGTCGTAGTACCGGCACTGTCACTACCTGGAGCTTGCATAACAGAGCCCGGGTTTGTGGAAGGTGACATGCTGTTTTTACTACGCTAGCAGTAGTAGCATGTGCTAGGAGGTTTGGTGTGCAGTGGTGAGCAGCAGTGATACCTGGCATCAGGGGGGCGACTCTGGGACGCCAGAGATCGCTGTCTAGCCTCTTGAAGGTGTTGTGGGACCAACTAGACGAAACACTGATGAAGGGAGGTTCCCACCTGACGACCCCAGAGACATGCTAGCTATCACTGCTCCCTGGTCTGCTAAGATAGACTTGCCTTGAGCTCTCTTCACTGAGTGTAGATCCTACACAAGAGCACAAGATCCTTGTGTTTGCTGTAGACTCGGCCGTTTGGGAGGATAAAAACGGACACAATCCAGGCCGATGCGAGGGACCATAAGTGGATAAGTGGATTTGAGTTTTACGTTCAGCTTTTTCCTCAAAAGCCCGTCCCCTCGAGCCCCGGCGCCGCCTCAGTCTGCCGACTCTCACCTGCATGCTGACCGATATGCCCTCTCTGTCAGACAGCAGCTCCGCCAGGTTCTTGGTGCCCAGGACGTTCCTCAGCGTGGTCTGAGCCAGCAGCCGCGTGGACGAGTGCGCGTTCGACACGTTGGCGACGGACGAGATGGGGCACTGGATGCGGAAGTACACCACGCCGTCCACAGACACCGTCACCGAGTCTTTGGTCAGGATCTGCGATGCGTCGTCACGTCATGAGCTTTTTGCATCGCTGGCTTCAGGCCGGCAGACGGTGAAGCTTTATTTTTTTGTTTTGTTTCGTTTACACCTCACCTCTTGCGGAGGGATGTCAAAGGACACGGTCCTCAGATCCACTTTCACAAAGTTATCGGTGCAGGGCAGCACAAAGAAGAGGCCTGGAAAGATATGGCGACAGATTGACCTGTTATTTGCACGATGGCGCTCTGAAGTGAGGAAAATGAAACGGAGCATTTAGCCGGATCAGACTGTACAGCGATCAGCCAAAACATTATGACCCCTACATGTTTAGCATAGAACATAATGCGAAAGCCCTGCAATAAATTCTCCCATCAGGAGGAGTTTTATGTTGATTTTTTATTGAATCTGTTTGAGAGAGGTGCTGCAAATTACCTGCAAATATCTTTGTACAAATTTACAAAGTTATATTGAGTAATTAAATACATTAGATTTTCAAGTACAGGTCCATGGGAGGTTTTGATGTCACTTCGGTGTTTAAGCGGCAGCCGCAAAATGCAAATGGAGGGCAGGAAGTGATTTACTATAAAAGAAAGTAGATAGCCGATAGTCTGGATAAGTCGTATGCTGATATTTTGCGTCGTTTTACGGCTGCTCAAATCGACCAAACCGTGGAAAAAAGCAAGAGGTTTTATCGAGTGCCCAAGGTGGTCGTTCACAAAGGGGCAAACGTAAGAATTAAATCTTAAATCCTGGCCTGCACTGTGGAGGAGCAGAGTCGGATGATGCCCGTGAGTGCAGCGACCACTTCCTTAAAGGTAACTTGTTTCCTAGCTTATAGTTAACATTTCCTTTCCTCTGTAGCACAGACGTTAGATTTTTTTTCTTAGCTTCGTTGAAGTTATGTCAAGTCAAACTGAATAACTTACATTTATTAGGTTTATATACAGTAACATTACAGCTAATGAGTCATTAGTTCATCTGTTTAGGTTGCCCGAGTAAATTAAATGAGGTGGGGTCGGTAGCCTGGGCTCCTACAGTTAACCTCGGTTACCAGAGAGAGAAACCAATGTCAGGATCACCCCCGTCAACGGGAGGAGAAAATGGCTGCTGCTAACCGCAGATGCTAACAGATGCTAACTATAATATGGCCATAAATAAAAACCAAACGGGGGTTGAGTCTGTTTTTGAGCGCAGGTCGTGCAGCCACTCGCTTAGGAAGTCATTGTAAGCCTCCGTACTTTTGTATTCCTTCGTCTGTTGTTTGCTGTAGAAAGGCGTCTGGAGAACCAGACAGCTGGTGATGTTCGCCCCATCTCCTCCACTGCTGTTATTTACTTCCTGCCCTCTGATTGCGTTTCCACGCGCTTTCAGAATCATGACTGAAAGCAAGCTATACCGTTAATCTTGGTTTGTTTTGAGTTGTTTGTTTTTTTGTTTTGAAATACAAAATGAAACCATTCCGGCATCGGTCATGTATTTAAAATTCCATTATTTCTCAGATCTTTTGCCGAGCGCAAGGATCAAGCATATGACCACTGCTCCTTTACCATAGAACCATAATGCAACAACCCTGCGATAGATTTTCCCTTCAGGAGGCAATTTGTGTTGACATGTATTAATGATTGTTATTGGGAGTGTAATTTGTGATGCTGTTGAACTGTGCTGGGTCACACTGAGAGGTGTCCCTAATATTTTGGTCATCCTATTCATATGCATTACTGTGACACGATAATAGGGGGCACCTCTCAGTGTGGCCCAGTACAGTTCAACAGAATCACAAATTAGTTCCAGTAACAATCAGATTCAATAAAAAATTCAGCACAAAACTCCTCCTGAAGGGATAATTTATCGCGGGGCTCTTGTATTATATTCTAAACATGTTTTTAATGTTATGGCTGATTGTTGCACATTCACGTTTAAGGGATGACCTCCGGGAAACCTTCATGCGCTGTCACTGGTAAATCCGAAACGTACCGGGTCCTTTAGGTTTCCTGTCTGTGATTCGTCCAAGTCTGAAAATAACAGCTCGCTCATACTCCTTCACTATCTGCATGTTGGAGCCATGCAGTCGGCCATCCGGGCAGCAGAGGGAAAGACGGGGAAACAAAAGAAACAAATCTTTGTGAAGATAAAATGTTCCATCATGAGATGAAGCCACGTCCTACCGATCAGCCGTAACATTATGACCACTGCATGTTTACCATAGAGTATAATGCAGCAGCCCTGCAATAAATTCTCCCTTCAGGAGTTTTGCATTGAGTATTTATTGAATATTTATTTCATTTCTGATGCTTTTGAAGTATAACCCAGGAGGACAGATTCAATAAAAAGCAGTTTTCACTAAAAATCTCACATAAAACTCCTCCTGAATGGGAGAATATATTGCAGCGGGGTTGCATTATGTTTTATGGTAAACATGCAATGAATTTAATATCACGGTTGATCAGTGTATATCAGATTGCAGGTGTTGTTCGCCAGTATTTGATATCCTCTCAATCTGCGGTGCACACCAATGTGGATACTCTACCTTAACACACATAAATATTGTGAGAGGGAAGGTCGCCCCTATGAAGATGACGGATATGATGACTAACAACCAACCGAAAGCTCCCAGTCTCCCGGAGTTTTTATCTGCAAAGGATGTACAAAATAATAATTAAAAAAAAATAAACAACCCTGGACGGGCTTGTTTTGCAGTGCAAACAAAGTGCATTTTTGCATATTTTCGCGATCCACCTCCGTTTGCACCGGGAGTGACGATTGTTGCAGCAACCCGGTTCCCACAATTAGACTGTAATATGATCCAATGAGACACCGCTTACTGCAATCATGCATGGAATCGAGTGATGTAATTAATCTCCAAGGACTCGCTTGTTGTCTAAGGCTACCAAACGGCCAGATAATGTCAAACCGCGTTCGAGTGTAGGCCTTCAGTTTAAAAAGGAATGCATTTCTGCGCTGTAAATAGTTAACTTTAAACAAATTAACAACCACCACCACCACCACCTCCATGTTTAAAATATTCCCACTCAGTCGAGACTGCTCACACTTAAAACAAACTGTTTCAAAAGAAGGGCGTTTACCTTCAACATTCTCCATGGAGCTGATCTGGAATTTACCCTGCGTAACCATCTCGGCCGTGCTGGACGTGGTGGTGATCATGAATGAGCTGGGCGCCCGTGTAATGGCGCGAGCGCTGGAGGAGACGCACCTGTTTACCTGTCTGTTCCCCCGGCGGGGTGGTGGGTGGAGGGGGGGTGTGGCCTATACCACTTCCCCCCCGTTGGCTGCCACCAAATGAGCCCAGGACGCACAAATTCCCCCTTTGACGACGTCCCCTCGTCGCCATGGGTGCCGACGGGTAACATGAACCACAGATGCCGGCGAGCGTCATGCGCGGCCGTGGCACGGGAGGGAGGGGCCCCGGGTCCGGGCTTCCGTGCGTTCCCGTTATGCTCCCGCGTTCAGGCCTAGTAGTCCGACACCTGTCGAGTGCAGCTCATGAATAAAACAATAGAAGGCGTCCAAGTCGTGAAACAAGACCCCTGGTGCAGACACGGGAAGATGCTTGTGTGTCTCCTGCCTTCTAATGGTAAATGCTTCCCACTTGTCGCACATTATGTAACGCAGAAGAAATAATAATAGAGGAAAGTTGGGAGGCGATCCGCTGTACGCACTCATGCAGGAACTGGAATAAAAGCAAATGCAAAAACAGTTATTTCTAGGATTTGAGCTTGCGCAGAGCAGATTGGCCCAAGGTGCAGGCAACTCTGCCAGTTTCGAGATCCGAGAGTGTCCAAAATAAGGTTTAGGCACGCAAATAGAAGCAGGTAAATGGCTAGATGCGTACCTGTGCGCATGTGATTTGGGGGCACATGAATCCGTTTTACATTCAGTCATGAATGTCAAAAGGAAAAAAAAAAAAACCCATCCACTTCCTCTAACTTCGGTCAGAATCTGCATGCAGAAAGACCACAAGAGAATTGGCGAGATGGAATTTAGAGAATTTCAAACTTCAAAGCACAAATTTATATAATTTATGATTTCATAATCTACATTTTTCGCAACATTACACAAAAAGTAGAACCTAGTAATCTGAAATTTGCTGGTTCCTATTGCACCTATTGCACACACACATTATTTGAACAGTGTTGCATCTTGCGTGCCTCTTACGTTATTTTCTTAATTGTATGCTATTTGCATACTTTTCTTATACATTTTACTATATGTTGTTGTATTCCGTACTTTTGCGTGTTATATTTTATCATTTTATCATATTTTTTGCTTCCTGTGTCTGAAGCTGCTGGAAATGTGGATTTCTCTTCGAGATAATTGTCTATCTAATCTATCCAATCTATAATGCCCAGTTCCGAGGGAGCTGTGAGTGGTGTAAGAGCTGGACAACAGCTCGTCACTTTGCAGGAAGGTAACCAGTAAGATTACCCATCAGTCACTGCGCCTGTGCGGCGTGTCGGGGAAGATTCTCTGGTTTCTGATGAGAGATGAGACAAAGATTGCTAAGAGGAGGAAGTCAACGGTTTTCGCTCCGGTTTATTCTGCAGCAGATGGAACTTGTTTCAGCGTTGGAAGAGGAAGGTGCTTTAGAATATGGACCCATACCAACTCTGGCATCAAGGCCACGCTTTCTGACATCACCATCAACGGTGTCAATGCAATTTTCCATTACAGGAGCACTAAAAACAAAACAAGCTTACATGTAATTATCGTAATTATCGTAACTGACATTCTGATGACTCCCCCCAAAAAAGGAGTTTGAATCCATAAAGTAAAATACGCCCAAATCCGTGGAAAAATGGCAACGGTTAATCTTAAGCGCAAGCTAATATCAGCACAGCCAGCATGATCATGCTACTTCAACATTCGTGTACCATAAGTGATCGTTTCTGACTGTTTTAGTGCTAGCATGGACAAGCAGTTTTGTCTCAGAGGTGTGAAACTTTCACTGTAGCAGCCACAGTTATCCCGGGGAGGTTAGCATTGGCAGGTTAAAGCACAGAGGAGGTGATGCTAGCATTGGTGGTGTTAGCCTGCGGTCCAAACGGCGGGATTCTGTCGAGGGAAGTTCCCTCGACCGACGTTTCCTGACACCTCACGGCAGCCTGCATAAAAGAGCATTGACCATGATCATATCATTTTTTTTTCAAATTCGGTTCCAAAGTTACGAGTTAGGTTAATAAAAAAAAAATGTTTCTGATGCAAAGAACTGAGCTACTTAAAGTACTTAGAGGGTCAAGCCTTCAAAATCTCGACTCACTGCAAACGCAGTCGTGGTTACTGTATGAAATTAATATGAGCACAGCTTTTACGGCACAGTAAAGGAACATATCCATGTTTTTTCACTTGGCATTCTAGCACATTCATAACGACAGCATATGCTCCATTTCTGGGTTCAGTCCAGTCATCTGCGTTCATCCTAAAACTGCTTGCATGCCTCTTGGGAAATCACCGCTCAGCTGTGCAGAAAATTAAAGGTCCAAATTTGGCCACTCGGGGAAATAAGCTCAGATATGACAATTTTCACAAGACACCGTTGCGGTCGCAACTTTGCAATGCGCTCCACCATATTTGTCAGCGCTTGTCACGAAATCAGACACAAAGCTGCGGAAATCTGGTTTAATGTAATGCACTTGACCATTAAGAACAGTAAAAAAAACAAAAAAAACAAAACAGTACTGCCACTGTAGGCAGATTTTCTTCGTTTTGTGACTACTAGTATTTCTAATCTTTTGCAGGAAAAAGTTGGACTTGTATAATACTTTAAAATATATATATGTGCTTTTTAAAAAAAAACGTATTCTTGACGGACAGTCTTTGATATGGCACGTCGACGCAGCCACTGCGGCCGATCGTCTGGTTAATCATCGGTAACAAGAGGCATCCTCACGTTTGGCGCTTCACGCTCCGCTCGCGCTTGATGACAGTCGGCGTGTGACCGATGCCCGATTTCATGCTTTTATGATGTCACACAGACCTGCACATATGGCCGCTGACCACCAAACATGCTCGGCCGGTACCCTCCAGACGTTCCCGAAACATGCGACGTGCAGAAAAGTTAATTACCAAAAAAAAAAAGGTCCACTGACCTTTGCTGAATCCTGAATTGACATTAGACTTCCCGTCCAGGCGTTCAGTCTTTGGTGCGAAAGCAAGTGAATTTATCTCCTAAAACTATCGTCATAACCTGAACACAAACGCATCGTATTGGGACTGTGTCACTGAGCAAATGCAAACACACGCACACACACACACACACACACACATTTGTGATGTGATTCCGTAAGCAGCCATCTGAAAACGCGAAGGACATTAGAAGGACTGAATTGGATTTGACGAGTTTTGTAAACAGGCCTGCCCCTGCATGCTGTTTGTCGATGGTCATCGTTTCAAGTCTTGTTTTTTTTTTTAAATGCGATATCTTATATGACAGAAATAAAACCTGAAATGCCTCGTGTTTTTACATGTGCAGCGTCTTCCAGATTCTGTTCAGGCGAAACACACAGTCAGGTTTTACTGATAAACTCCGATATTTGTCATTGTCTAAATTTTTAAGTGGCAATATTCCCACTAAAATAACCCAATTTTAATGTTTCTTTGCTATACGCTGACCTTAAATACTTTTCCCCTCTTACATCCTGAACACTGACTGGCACCACAAGACATTACGTAAGCAGATACATAAATTGAATACAGGCTGCGCCGTCCTGCATTCCCTCCAGGTGTCACACTGATGGATGACAGAAACATGCCGTGTGTATCCTGTAGCTAGAAAGAGGATGAACACTGAGAATCTGATTATGTGGCTGGAATGTAACGGTGATTACATTCCGCGGCACATGGTTTTTCTTTACACTGAAAGTGGAGATTCAAGGTGAAAATCCGAGAATTCTCCTCCTAAGCGACACTGCTACCGAACGCAGGACTAAGCTCCACCCCCTTGTGTGGTAGCCGGTGTCCCGTCGGTTCCTCTGGCTGCTCGTGTCAGTGACGTCACCCCCCCCCTTCCCCTTGCAACCAGATTGGTGCGGCGCCCAGACCGGCGCCAACCACCGGCGCGACTGTTGCGAGTGCGTGATCAGACTGAGTGTGTTTTATGGTTCTGCTGCACTCGTCGAGCTTCCCGGACCGGGTCAGGAGAAGAAACCCGTGTTGCTTTTTTATGGTTTGAGTGAGGTTTTGGGTCAGCGAGGCTCTATTTTCATGTAATTCAGTTTCCAAGGGTCCTCTTTTGATTATTTTTATGTGCTGATTTACAAGCGCCCGTTATAGTTTTGCGTCACCTCTATTTGTTTGTAAATGATATAACTCCTGTAATAAAATAACTTTTATGTTAACCAGCTCCACCTGGTCTGATGTTGCTTCCCATCCTCTTGACCAGGGGATGGGAAGTAGGATGTAATTTTTGAAGTAGGATGGTACCAATGTTTTTATTTTATTTTTTTTTCAAACTAGCTAAAATCCTAGCCACCCCTCTTCTAAAAAAAAAGAAAAAAGCGAACCATCATGAGCGTGAGAGTGTGCTGGACTTATTTCTGATCCAGTAACGAGGAGAACCACTTCAGGGGTTTTGTGCACCACAAGATACGAATCCATCTGGTCGCGTTGCCCCTTGAAATCTTACCTTCGATACCCATGAATGTCCTCATGAAGCCATCTTGCAGCCCAGCTGAGGAGTCCACCCAGATCCTGGACTTTCACAAGGTCTTTGGGACGGACCACCAAGCACAGAGAGGCTTCTCCCGAGACCAGACCCACGCTGAACGCGAGAGGGAGGACGCCTGCAGGGACGAGACAATCGCCGCGCCAAAGCGAAAACGGAGGCGACGATTCGTCGCCAAAGCGCAACGGAGGAGAAGATGGCGGCCGGCGAGCCTGCGCGCGCCTTCTGAACATCACTGGTGGGCCATGAGAGGTGAGAAACGGGGTTGGGGGGGAGGGGGAGGGGGTTGACTGCACATACCGTAAAGCAGCAGCCGTTTAACACGAACTCCCGTCCACAGTAAATCCAAGTGAGATTGTTTTAGTTTTCAGCGCGCCGGCAAACTAAACGACGCGGTTGTTCTTCCCGATCTTGCGCCGACTTAATCGAGTCGGGATCCGAGAGCGAGGGTTTTACGTTTTTTGCTGATAAAACCGTTTATATCTTAATGAGCTCAAGTTATAAAAAAAGAAGAAGAAAAAAAAAAAAAGCCTCAAGTGCAGACAGTTCCCTCCCTCGCGCTGTCATGAGACCGGCTCCAGGCTGCAATTTCGCTGAACCCGGTGTTTCTTAGGTTTCATATTTTTTTCTGTCAATTACAAGAAGCGGGCAGGGTCTCATGCTGAGGCCTGTTTACCTCCCGCCTGGATTACTGTAACTCCCTCCTCTCGGACGTCACTCTCCCGCCTCCAGCTGAGGCTTCTCACCGCTTTTAACCCGCGGTGTCGCCCGCGACCCCGGCGGCCCGCCAATTGTTCCCCCCCCCCCTCTGCTCATTTTGAGATCTCAGGCTTTCGCCGAACACTTTTAAAGCTGGGAAAAGGCAACAGGAGGTTGAGGTGACAGTAAAGTCAGGTGAGTGCGTTTGCCGGCACAAACTTCACAACCTGAGGCCACTAAGGACCTTATTGTAATGCAATTCAAATTTAAATTTCCCCCCGCGGAGTTTTGTGGCTATGTTTGCTTTGCAGGAGCGGAGCTGCTGGCGCGTTAATATTCCTGGCAACGGCCGCGCGCGGGCTGACAAACCGAGAAAAGACTAAGAGCAGGTAAACACGGACGAGGACAACCGAGCGGTTTTGTATGCAAATATTTCACATTAAGCCAATGTGCGCGACATTTAAGCGTGTCCCAAAGTGCGTCCCATGGGCCAAAAAAAATGGATTCATCATTTATTTATTTTTTTTAAACATGGAAACTATGGTTTTTGACAATTTTGAACATTTGCTTTGATACAAGACCGCTGTTGCTCCATGCCCAGTGATGGAGACCCTGATACATCTGCAGGGATTCCAGTGTAAAAACCTGAGCTGGGTGCCTCTATCCAACCTGGAAACGGGGCTCAGAAAGAGCACGGCGTTCTCGCTGACGCTGGCACGGAGCGCCGGGATGGTGCCGTCGGAGATGGCACCAAACGGCCGACCGCTCAGGACACGGGAGGTGCACCCAGATGAAGGATCAGAATACTTCAGCGATCCCCGTATAGATGCTCCATGCAATAATATAAGCATAGAAATAACTAAGGGGTAGTAAAGATAAAGTCCTGAATCGAAATCAACAAAAAATAAATAAATAAACAGACATACATTGATATGTAGAAAGTATATGCAATATGCATGTGTAATGAGTATATGTAACATAAATGTAATTTCATAATTTAATAATTTGAACATATGTAATGTAATTATATAGTCCAGCAAACACTGAACACTTTCTACTTA
>CAAKHG010050856.1:5172-19447 GCA_901007715.1 Dactylopterus volitans
TGTTAACGAGAGAAAGCACAACGCCCCCCCCCCCCCGCCGCGCTCATCCCGACACCGCCGGGCGCAGGCGCGCCGCTTTCGTGCCCGCGCTCGTGTGTGATGTGTCGCCCGTGAGGCGACGCGTTGGGCCCGGCTTTGGACAAGCTGAAGATTATAATCCGCGCTGAATACTGTAATTTACCGGCATGCAGTCTGACAGTTGGGCAAATTACAGGTCTGCTGTGTGTCTGTATCTATAACAGCTTGAGTGCTGCACTGCAGTTACGTGAGCCGGAGAGTGGCAGACGAACCTGCTGCCCTCCTTCCTCCTTAGGTGATGCCCTTTGGTATGTGGCATGCCTCTGCTATATCTTTATAGACTTGAGATTTTTTTTTTTTTTTTTTTTTTTTTTATACATAAATATATTTTTAAGGCTGCGGCACATACTTGGACTTGTCAGTTTTTGCTTAAATTGAAGGGTGTTTTAATTATGTCTTAATTTGACTTAAGTTGGAAGAAATGCAGCGGAATTCCAGTCACATACTTCCTGGTTTTGCTGCCGGGATAAATTCCTCCAAAGTAAAGGTGGCGGTTGTTGTTGTTTTGGGTTTGTTTGTTTTGTTTTTTTTGTTTTTTTTTAATTTAACACAGCTCTGCCTCTTGACCCGCATGCCAAGTATGACTTTGCAGGTGCCTGTTTACACGCCTTCCCTTAATGCCGAATCTATTGTCTGGACATTAATTATCCCGCAGAGCTCCCAAATGGTTCCAGGGCTTCCTTCCACTGCATGCTGATAGCAGATAATGGCTTGTTTTGAGTTGACGGCTAATAAAACACGACTGACACGCTAAGGCGAGTAGTTTGTTGTGCAGGTGAGTGGAAACATGTGGCGGTGTGGGTAATTGAGGTCGCTGGGAGGTCAGCGAGGGTGCCGCGAACAAAAAAAAACGGGTAGAATGTAAGGAAATCTGCACTAGGGCTTATTACCAAGATGAAGACAGGGGGAAAAAAATCTGTAAAATAGATTTTTTTTTCATGTAGAATCATGTTTTAAATGTTAACAACCTTTTTGAAACACAAATTGAATCGGGAGGAAAAAAAATCCCCAAGTCATTTCTCACTTACAGCAATTAATAAATCAACAGTTTGAATGAGCTTCGCTGTTTACGTTGGCCTGGTTTCCGTCTGTGTAATCCTGGAAAAAGTCTTAATACAGTCATTTGAGTGCTCTGCTTGGAATTCTTCTGGATGAAATTCCCAGTCATCTGTGCAGCTGCGAGACGCTCCGTGAAATATAGCGGCAACGATCCATTAGAGGACGATGCGCCGGGTGAGTCGCGCTCGCTTTGCGTCCAGGTGCGCTCGACTTCTCAATTAGCTCCCGTCAGTCAAAAAAAATCACAATCACTCCATTGACTGTGGGAGAGAGAAGAAGTTATCGCATGATAAATGAACCTTTCTGTCTTTTTTTTGTGTGTGTGTGTGCATGGTGTGTCATAGTCAAAGTAGTCTCCCTGCCCCCCTTCCCCTCAGTTGCACCACAACAGGTTTGACTGGAAGCCCTTTTTTGCATCCCTTTCGAACTCCCAAGCAGATGGGCATGTTTGGGCGGGAGCGTCTTGGCGCGCCCCGCCTCCAGCGCGGCGCGGATTAATTGTCAAAGTGCGATAATCTCAGCATCTCGCCCGATGGTTGTCGAGCAGCGCGGAAAAACAAACGGAACACGGAGTCGAAAATGATTTTCCTCTGTCGAGTTGAATTACGGCGCTTCTCCGCTACAGGGCGCAGACGCCGCTCTCCTTTGCTATCAGGTGCTTTTCTCCCGGGGTCCTTTTCCATTAGGAGATAACGCCGCCTCGGTGTGACTGGTCGTCATGGCGATTTCATGCGAAAGTGCCGTGCGGCCAGGTCGTTCCTGTTTTGCTGTTTTTTTGACAGTTTGGTTGTATAAGAACGGCGAGCATGGGTTTGCGCTTTGATGATGCAACGACGCCGTGACGATTCTTTCTGACCCATCAGTGACCCATAGTGTTTCCGTGTCACCTTTGAGTACCCCATTTTACCTCATAGCACCTGATCGGCCTTTTTTTGGAACTTCAGGAGCGCGGGTTCCTAAGAAAACCCAACGGAAAGCCAAGAAAGTAGAGTAAAGTGGAGCCTGTACCGTGTGGTGGAAAAGCAACATCGGTTCCTTGTTGGAGTCAAAGTTTCTGTGTTTTCTGCGCTAATTACTGATCGCAGATGAAATCGACCCGTTCTTCTGTGCAGTGTATGCAATCAAACAGTATTTTTAAGAGGTTAAATAGCAGCACACTTTTTCAAAGGACTGTTGTTTGCAGAATGTTGGAGCTGACTCTCATCCACATACTTGTGTTTAGGAGGTTGGCGCTCTCGCGTTTTCTGGAGACCGAGATCGCTGCAGCTGTCGAACAGACGTTTGTGGAGCACGGGTTTACTGGAGAGCCTGAGCAGAGGGCAGGGAAGGGTTTGGGTTTCTGTTTTCTTTATGGATCCGATGACCTAAGAAGGTGTCTCGCGGAGGACGCGCCGAACACGAGATGCTACCACCCTCTGGATCCCGGGCCCGCTCGATGAGCTCTGATTTCCAGACACCCATGCGAGCTGCCTCGTTTGTCATCTGAAAAAATTAACGTAGAAGGCAAAACAGTCCCCCTTTTGTCCGCTGGGCTCTGTCTCCTGTGGCTGGTATCCAGTTCTGTAACGAGCAGCAGCTGGCTCCGAGGCCTGCGCTCAGGAGCCGCATCCCTCACCCTGATGAATGTGTCATTTGTTGCTTGTTTAGCAGTCGCTATTGTTCGACCCTGAACCATCCTCTCATGCTTACACACACATAAATAGCCGGCGCTCTCACAGCGCCCCGCTACAGTTACGTGCACTTAAAATGGTGCAAAAAAAAAAGTGAGGGGCTGTCGGGGTTTGGAAAGAAAAGAAAATGGTTCTTGGACCATTTTCATAACATTTTGTAGTGATGGAAGTTCTTGGATTCTCGAGCGGTGTTTAATAGTAGCTCCTTCTACACCACGAATAAAAGGTTGAGCGAGTCTCCTCCTGTGCTTGTTTCAGCGCTTTATCTGCAGGAGCAGGCCAGTAATAATGTCATGACTTCACAGTTGACATCTCCAGCGTTGTGAAGACATGTCTGCTGAAGTGGAAACTTTAGGTCATCTTCCATCCTATGCAGCAACTAAAAATGAGACCTTTATTTATTTATTTATTTATTTAGTTTTTCTTCAGACTGGGGTTTCTTTCTAGTCCTATTCCCTTTTTTTTTCCCCCTGACCCATAGAAATGGATTTTCGAAAATTATTCAGGCAATTGCTTTATTTCATGGTGGCTGCAGTCAAAATTCTTTTCTCCCTTTTTCTCCTCCGGCTTTTCCAAGGCAGTGTATCTTCATAATTGGTGTGTCAGTGACCATGGAATGTAGGAGTAGCTGTTTATCATAAACTACAGCACAGAAGCATTTTGTCTTTTGTTCTACGGAGAAAATATCCATGACAGCATAACATATCCACAATTGGGCATAAAAGCATGCTGTGTTTTTATTGGTCCCTCATTGACTAAAACCAATCAAAGCCCCCAGGCAAAATATTGCATGTCACGTGTTGCTGAAGTTTTTTTTTCCTCATTGGTCCATCAAAGTTTTTCTTTTCTTCCTTTTTTTTTTTTTTTTTGTTTTGCTCTAGTTTTCCCCCTTTAATGGCCTCTCCCCCCCCCCCGTCTCAGCTCGTGAGTTTCCTGTCCCAGCTGGAGCAAGTCCAGAATGTCCAAAGAAGGACTGAGCCCAGAAAGAGCAGGAGGAACAGCCGGTGTCATCGCACCAGGCGTGCGGTATCTGCAATCATAAAATTATAGATTGAGTGTTGATACTGATACTCTGTTCCTGTGTTGACTTGCACTTAGCCTGAAAAGCAGGGCTCAGAAGCACCAATAATGCACCATCTAGTCAGGCCTCCGAGCCAAACAAAGGAGCTGAACCTGAGACGGTGGAACAAAAAGCGGGGAGAGCGCGAGCTTTTTATGAAAGCATGATAGTGCTGAAACGTGATCTTTAATGCTCGGATTCTGAAGAGGAATCGGGACACGTGGAGGAGCAGGAATGCGCGTCGAGATCAAGTATCTCTGCACGTTTTGATGTAAAAGTGAGCGGAATAACGCCAGAGTGCATAGCGGCGAGTCACAGCTCTGAGTAATACACACGCGCAAATTCTCCAGCGGTTTGAGGTGTGTTTTTGCTTGGATCTAGTCACTGTGCATACATGGAGCTGTGGTGATAGGATCGACTAGTTCAGGACCGGATGGGGGGGGAATGCGGGGCCACGACAAAAACTCGTGCGCGGAAAGGAAGGCGCAGGAGGGGTGGAAAAAGCACAGCGCAGCGCAACAATGACAGGCTAAAAGTGGGTTAGGGTCACTGAGTTGTTGTAATGAAGGGGCAATTATACGGTGTAATGCCGGGGAGTGATACTTAATAGCGCCGTAAATTTAATCAGTTTGCACAGCTGCTTCTTTGTTAAAGATTAATTACATGTAAAGACATGAATATTCAGGTTAATTGAAATATGCATTTTATTCTCTTTTTTTTTTTTTCCCTATGCATCTAACGTCATGGCCGAGTGTGAACCCCGGACTGAGCTGCAGCTTGTTTAGGGTTAGCAACTCCTGTCATAAGATGTTTTATAATCGCTAATTTGCACCTTCCGGTTTGATTTAAGAGCGTGATTTGCTAAGAGCTGATAAAAAAAAGAGCTGCTTAATTTCTGCCGCGCATGACAGGATGTAATTGATTATTGCATCTGCGGCGCGAGTGCGTTCATCACATAGGCTCTGTCACAGCTTAAAGTTTAACAAGGGCTCAAGGACAAAAGTGAAAGAAGATTATTGTGAGCCACCGTTGGTGGGTGTGTACTTATCTTAGACAAACTCAGAAGCAGATGATAAAGGAAACGCATTCCTCCTCCTGTTTACCGGGGGCTGTTATCCAAACGTCGAGTACCCGCCGTCAGCCGAGTGTAAACCCATCATATTTGTTATCATGCTTCCAGGTGGTGGTTCCACTGGCCTTGTGTGAAGTAAGAACTGCGCAGCCTTTTCTACCCACACAATGGCAGGGAGATGAACACAGCACCGCCTCGGGCTCGCTGACGGAGTCTGATTCATATTGCACACAGGGAAAAGTTGTGTTATATAATAAAATCAAGTTACAGACAAATGCACGGGTGTTAAATGTAGTTTTTTTTTCCCTGTCTGTACTAAAACGTACACCGAATAATGAGATGCCTAAAATTAAAACCTGTACGGGAGGCTAAACGAGACTGCTCCCCCACAGAGGGCAGCTTGAGAGTCGGTAAGAAATACAGTACGTTAATAACACTGAAAGAACCTCTTGGGGACTCGCTGGCCGTCGCAGTAGCCCTGGCAACCGTGGGAATAGTAAATAAAAGTATGCCGACATGCCCTCCTTTGCCCACCGGCGTCAAGCCACACAGATCACTTACGGTTTGTTTTAACATGGAGGAAAGTTCACTTAATGCCCATTAGGGGCGGGGAGGCCATTATCGGGATGTTTTTCCATGTCTCAGAGAAATTCCTATTAAAAGAACATTTGTTAAGACCTGCTGTGATAATTTTGTTTTTTTTTTTTTTTTTGCAGAGGGCTTTTTGAAAGTCTGTGCCAGCAGCACGCGGCATGATAATTAGAGAGGCTGTGCAGAGGTGTTTTGCATGCCACCGATGTGCCACAGACAGTGGAAGCGACGTCTCGCTCGTCGTGGTCCATGTTCATTCTTGCGCATCTTCGCCGCCCATCCCGGCCTCGCTCCCGCTGATCAGGCGCTAACGACCTCTGCGGTTAATTTGATAGGTTGAGTGGCCAAACAAGTTGGCATTTAGTTAAAAGACGTTAGGAGGTCGCATGTTTCTCTCAGGTTTCAACCATATATTAAGTGGGTTTTTATACTTAACATGCTTTTTTTATTTGTCAAGGTACCCTTCGTTTGTCTAATGGCCTTTTTTTAAGAATGTGTTCATTTGGGTTTTTTTTATGTTCACATAGGGACACAGTATATTTACGACAGCTGGAGTTACCTCAGACAACATATAGCGTGCTGTTCGCCCTGAATGTGGTTTCACTGGTCCTTTATAGGCCACACTCAAAGGGAACTCCCGCTGATCACGTCTGCACCCAGAAGGGTTTTATTTTTAATTCCAAAACATGGCTTTACCGCTCTCCGGTGCCCAAAAGAAACAAGGGTTGGCCTGACTGAATTGTCCAGAGGTACAAGATTGGTGGATTAATTAATTCTTGGAATGATCTTAATGTCAGGATTAAGATAACGACTCAGAGGGCTTGGTGGGGGTAAATGACATTTCTCATTGTGAGTTATGACTTCTACTACTGCAGCTGTTCATTTTCAAATGTTTATATTACATCTTTTCAAATTTGATAAACGGCTTGTTTTTAAAATTTGAACATTTGCACATTCAGTGAATCTAATGACTGATATATATATATATTTTTTTTCTTTTTCCGTCCTCCAGGGTTCCGGAAAATCAGCCTTGATGACCTGCGCAAAGCCTACATTGTCAAGGATGTCCAACAGTACATCCTCCACAGACTGGACCAGGAGGAGGCCCTGAGACAGCACCTCACCAAGGAGACGGCCGAGATGCTCAACCAACTCCACATCAAAAGCAGTGGCTGCTTCCTCTACCTGGAGCGAGTGCTGGACGGGGTGGTGGAGAACTTCATCATGCTTCGCGAGATTCGTGACATCCCCGGCACTCTCAACGGCCTCTACCTGTGGCTCTGCCAGAGACTCTTTGTCAGAAAACAGTTTGCCAAAGTCCAGCCCATCCTCAATGTCATCCTGGCAACCTGCAGACCACTCACCGTCAAGGAACTGTACCATGCAGTCTGGACCAAAAACATGACACTAACCATGGAAGAGTTTCAGAAAAAGATGGACATTCTCTCCAAGTTGTTGGTGGATGGTCTTGGTAGTGCTAAAATCCTCTTTCACTACAGTTTCGCGGAGTGGCTTCTGGACGTGAAGCACTGCACGCAGAAGTACCTGTGCAACGCGGCCGAGGGACACAGGATGCTGGCGATGAGCTACACGTGCCGGGCGAAGCAGCTGAAACCACTCGAAGTGCAGGAGTTTGCGCTGCACCTTGTAAACTCCAACCTGCAGATCGAGCCATTCAACCTGGCTCTGTGGATGGTCTGGAATGGAACTCCTGCTAAAGACTCCCTGACCACCTCAATACCGCGGGAGCAGGAGGTCCTGCAACTCCTGGTCAAAGCCGGCGCTCACGTCAACAACGAGGATGACCACGCCTCGTGCATCGTGCAACAGGCCCTGGAAAGGGAGGATTCGATACGGACATTACTTGACAACGGGGCATCGGTGAACCAGTGCGACTCCAGCGGGAGGACGCTGCTGTCCAACGCGGCGTACAGCGGCAACCTCGACGTGGTCAACTTGCTCATATCCAGAGGCGCAAACATGGAGCTGGAAGACAACCACGGACAAACGGCACTTACTCTCGCCGCCAGGCAGGGCCACACCAAAGTGGTCAATTGTCTGATTGGCTGCGAGGCCAACATAAACCACACGGATCACGACGGGTGGACTGCCCTCCGCTCGGCGGCCTGGGGCGGACACTCGGAGGTTGTGTCCGCTCTGCTCTACGCTGGTGCCAAAGTGGACTGCGCCGATGCTGATGGGAGAACTGCCTTGAGGGCTGCAGCTTGGGGAGGTCACGAAGACATTGTATTGAACCTCCTTCAGCACGGCGCTGAGGTCAACAAGGCAGACAATGAAGGAAGAACGGCGCTCATTGCTGCTGCCTACATGGGACACAGAGAAATTGTCGAGCACCTGTTGGACCACGGGGCTGAAGTTAATCATGAAGATGTGGACGGTAGGACTGCGCTCTCTGTTGCTGCTCTCTGTGTTCCTGCAAGTAAAGGACATGCTTCTGTTGTAAGCCTCCTCATTGATCGGGGAGCAGAGGTTGACCACTGTGACAAAGACTGCATGACCCCTCTCCTTGTGGCAGGCTATGAAGGACATGTCGATGTAGTTGATCTACTCCTGGAAGGTGGAGCCGACGTGGATCACACAGACAACAACGGCCGCACCCCTCTCCTCGCCGCCGCGTCGATGGGCCACGCCTCGGTCGTCAACACGCTACTCTTCTGGGGGGCCGCCGTGGACAGCATCGACAGCGAGGGAAGGACTGTGCTGAGCATCGCGTCCGCTCAAGGCAACGTGGAGGTTGTCAGAACTCTGCTGGACAGAGGGCTGGACGAGAACCACAGGGATGACGCCGGCTGGACGCCGCTGCACATGGCCGCGTTTGAGGGCCACCGGCAAGTGTGCGACGCCCTCATAGAGCAAGGCGCTCGCTGCACGGAGGTGGACAACGACGGTCGGATACAGCTGATACTGGCTGCACAAGAGGGACATTACGATTGTGTGCAAATTCTTCTGGAAAACAAGTCGTGCATCGACCAGAGAGGTTATGACGGGAGGAACGCTCTCAGGGTGGCCGCGCTCGAAAGCCACAGGGACATTGTCGAACTGCTGCTGAGCCACGGTGCCGACATAGATTACAAAGACGCAGATGGACGGCCGACGCTCTACGTGTTGGCACTGGAAAATCAGCTGGCCATGACGGAGTATTTCCTTGAGAACGGAGCGAACGTGGAGGCTTGCGACACCGAAGGCAGAACGGCCCTCCACGTGTCCTGCTGGCAAGGGCATGTTGAAATGGTGAGGCTGCTGATTAACTATCACGCTGACGTGAACGCCTGTGACAACGAGAACCGATCCGCCCTCCAGTCCGCCGCCTGGCAAGGCCACACGAAAGTCGTGCAGTTCTTGATAGAGAACAGCACACACGTCGACCACACATGCAACCAGGGCGCCACGGCGCTCGGCATCGCCGCCCAGGAGGGCCACATCGACGTCGTGCAGATACTCCTGGAAAACGGCGCCGACCCCAACCACGCCGACCAGTTCGGACGCACGGCCATGCGAGTGGCGGCGAAAGGTGGGCACTCGATGATCATCAAGCTCCTGGAGAAGTACGGGGCCACGACTTTGAACGGCTGCAATCCATCCCCGGTGCACACGATGGACGAGAAAACACCATTGTCGGTGACGGGTAAAATGCAGTCCCTCACCATGAAGTCAAGTAGTTCTGGCAGCACTGGGGTGGGAGACATGCAGTCGTCCGGGCGCGGCCTCCCCAACGGACCTGTCCATGCGTTCAGTTCTCCGTCAGAATCCCCCGACTCCACGGTAGATCGACAGAAGTCCTCCCTCTCCAACAATTCCCTCAAGAGTTCAAAGAACTCCTCCTTGAGAACCACGTCGTCCACGGCCACCGCACAGACCGTGCCTATCGATAGCTTTCACGGGCTGACGTTCACCGAGCAGATCCAGCAGCACTCGCTGCCCCGCAGCCGGAGCAGGCAGTCCATCGTGTCACCCTCCTCTACCACTAAATCGGTCGGGCAGCAGCCGCCATCTCCATCCAGCGACTTTGACTGGTCCCTGCTGAAACCAGGCCTCAAGTCAACAAAGGGAACCAAGACCAGAAACGGGACATCCGGCAGCAAAGGGGCGCAGGGAGACAAGAAGAAAATGAAGAACAGCAGCTCAGGCCAAGGTCAGGTTCTGGAGTACGAGATGACCCAGTTTGACAAGAGAATTGCCCTCAACAAATCCGTAGCAAACATTGCGGTGAAGGATCCCCACTGCAAGATCATGATCGGCGGGTCAATCCAGCCGGAAAGGGGGCAAAGCCAAGATCAGTACTTCATCCAGCAGCAGGGTTGTCCTGAGAAAAAGAGGAACGGCATCATGACCAACCCCAACTATCATCTACAGGGTAATCAGGTTTTTCTGGGTAGGGTATCCGTTCCCCGGACTGTGCAGAACAGAGGCCATCAGGACGTTCTAGAAAACTATCCCATAGGGGAAACTGAGCTAAGCCTTAAACAAGCCCTGAAACTGCAGATCGAGGGATCAGACCCTGGGTTTAACTACAAAAAGGAGACGCCATTATAGCCGGTAAGAGACACTTTATCGAACTTAAGTCTGAAGATGAGCGGAGGCGCATCTGCGGCGCTTCGTCTGTTCGTTTGCTAGTAAAACAAATTTAGGCTCTTAAGTCTCTTAAGTCCCCCGTTAGTCGCTTTTTAATCAGACATCGCGTGAAGACCGCCTCGAACCAGATGAGCCGGCGTTTTTTTTTTTATTTTATTTTTTTTTTTTTGTCCTCCCAAGGCGAAACATTAACCCCAAATCATTTCTCTGCTCGTTTCAGACGCCCTGAACGCCGTTCGTCACGCCGACGTCGGAGGGAATGTGCCAAAGCAACTGTTTTCATCCGCATAACAAAGAGGAACAAAAAAAAAAAAAAACACAATTAGATTTTTGTTTTCATCGGTGGGAGATGTCAAGATGATACCTGGGAGGAGAAAGGGGGGGTGGGGTTGTCGATTGCTGCCCGAGGCGTATGTGAACTGATACTTCGATGTGCCTACATCTGTTACAGCCTTCATCGTGTATTCATGCAAACTTATTTTAATTTAATATAATGCTATTTAATAAACAGTGTATGCACTTTTTAGAAGAAAAATGGAAAAAAAAAAAGACGACAGACATGCATTTCGTTCTATTTACTTTTGTATCCCATCCACGTTTTTATCAACGTACTTGTTTGAGAGAAACATACCAATGTTTTGTTTTTTTCCCATTTTTTTTTTTTTTTTTTTAAATTTCATGTTTGTCTCCTTTTATTTCACACTGACAGCAATGTGCCGCCGAGTACGTTGTCACAAACCGGAGGACATAACCGCGACTGACGCCATGGAATGAACCTTACGCGCATTGATAGTCTGCCTTTCTAGAGACCCCAAATAATCTGTTAACCTTGACCAGTGTGCTAAACCCATGTCGTGTGTAATATGTTTATAGCTACGGCGATTCTGCTTCACAAGTATATGCGAGCATATTTATTTTTTTGGAAAAAAAAGCCACTTTTGCTACATTTTTTGTGTTACTGCTCTACCATGGTGCTGTGTTCAGAAGTTGCCTGCGGTTCTTTTTTTTTTTTTTTTTTCTTCTTCTTCTTTTTTTGGGACTCCCAATTTTGTTGGCTTTGTGCGTCGTGTATTATCGCAGATGTCTAAAGAAAAAGGGGGGTTCGTTGAAAATGATTTTTCAAAAAAAAAAAGGAAAATTTTGTCCCTATGGGATTTTTTTTCTCAGTCGCGTGTTACTTTTTTTTTTGTGTGTGTGCATAAAAAAACAAACAAAAAAAAAAACAATATTTAAATAACCCATTTGTGTGCCGTCAACAGGTTTGGTGCTAAAACAGTGATCTCGAGTGGAAGCAAGCGAGCCTTCAGAAATAAGAGCTTCATGTAAACTGCGAAACGCAAGAATCAAAACCCGAGCTCCGTTTCCTCATTGGTTCATTTTCAGAGATTCCTTTTACCCCCCTCCACCCCCCCATTTCCTCCAGAACGGCTCAATCTCGCAGCCGCCTGTCGTCTTTATTTGAAAATTCAAAAAAAAAAAAAAGTTGTGAAAGCCAAAGTTGAAACAAAACAACCTGTCCCCGCCTCCTCCTCTTCCTCCCCCAAATCTACCCCACTCCCCCCCTTTTCGAAGACGAGCCGATCCCTCGCTGTGGCGGGGACTCGAGCCCGCCCGGAGACGGGAGGGGAGGAGGCGCCCGGCTGCGACTCTTCTTTTGGGGGGCGGGGGGGGGCGAGAAACATCTGTTTCTCATGAAGTGCGCGGCGCTGCGTTAGCGTTTACAGGCCGTGTCATATTTTTGCAGGCTAACGTTGACGGTGAGCTATTTTTTTGCCAAGATCTGGGACCTTTTTTTTTTTTTTTTTTTTTAGAGGGGGGGGGTGCTAGAAACCTATCGCATGCAAAAACACTAATAAGCCCTAGCCGAAGCTCTCGCAGGCCGTCATTGCAACAGTAGCTCAGAGGAACGCCGGGAAAAGGTCAACGGAAGGATTCAAGGCAGACCGGGGTCGACCAGCAGTGTTGGGAAACAAACTGTATAGTCTTATTAAGCAGTTATCTCGTTTGTCTTTGACTGTGTTTCGTCTGTCACCTTTTGAGTTTTTTTTTGTTTTTTTTTTGTTTATTTGTTTGTTTTTTTGGACTCGTCAGTGGTTGGATTGTAAATAGCTTCCGATGTACATTCACGACTTTCATTTCAAAAAAAGAAAAAAAAAAGAATTCCTGTATTATATTAAGTGGGATTTTCTGATGTATATTAAAAAAAAAAAAGTGCTTAATAAACATATTTGCTTAACTGCCGGAAAAAAAACAAAAAACGGATGGGCCCACGTTTGCTTTGTTCCGTTCTGGGGGGGCGGGGGGGGGTAAGTGGACGCGTCGAGGAGTGCGATGCGACCGCGTGGGCGATGTGATGCGATGGTGTTCGCGACTTCGACGAAAAATATTCCCAAAACCCCGAGCTGAGGGACGTGTCTGGTGCACGCAGGCCTGTTTGAGGACTGATGCCACGCTGACTGCAGGGCCGGACGGCCATCTGGCGCACCAGACACTTTCCCGGTGGGCCGAGGAGCCTTTGGCCCACATAACTCTTTTTTTTTCTCTTTTTTTTTTTTTCCAGTTTTTTATGCTTTGACCAGCCCTTGAACATGCAGACCGGCACGCTCTTTTTTGCTGTTGCTTGACAGGCCTAATAAGAAATTAAAAGTAAAGACAGTGCCTGGCTATAGAATCAGAATCCTGTTCAAGAAAGCACAACAAAATTTAAAAAAAAAAAATATATATATATATAGCAGCTCTCTTGATCAGCGCAAAAACTACATATTTACACACTAGAATAAAGCTGCAATGCTACAAAAAGAAATATAAATAGATTAAAAAAAGACAAGTACCGTTCAAAGATATAACTGGATATTGCACTTGATGTGGTTGGAAACATTGCACATGATATGTGTAAATGGAGCGTGTTGATTGGCTGGAATCTTGTACATGATGTGAATGAATAAATGGAAATCGTTCACAGCCACGACGCGGCATGAACATTGTTGGGGGTTTGCTTGTATTTGCGGTGCAGCTCTTGGGGGGGGAAAAAAAAGCTGTTATTTAGTCTTTTCATTCTTCATTTAGAATACAACGATTCAGCGTGTACGCGTGATATATTTATAACGCGTGTGAGGTAAATTGCACATGCACGCACCGATCGGCCGTAACATTATGACCACTGGGATGCAACGCAACAGCTCTGCAACAACGCGTTTCATGGAATGTCCCTCGAGAGAGCTGTTGACGTGTTTCGATGATCGTCGGCCGGGACCGATTTGCTGTCACCCGCCACCCAAAATATTAGGGACGCCTCTCAGCGCACGCCAGCGCAGCTCGACGGCGTCGCCGAATTCCAGTCGACGGCAATCATTCAGATGCGCCGGCGCCCCTCTCAAACGGGGTCAATCAGAATTTAACGTTAAACTGCTCCTGAAGGGAGAGCCTGTTGCAGGGCGGTTGCATCATGTTCTGCTCTAAACACGCAGTGGTCATAATGTTATGGCTGACTGGTGCATGACTACGGCGAATTGTGGATATGCGATAAAAGGCGACGTATCGATGCATCATGTGCATTTAAAATTAGCTATAGTTGTGTTTATATGTAGGTTTAATACCAAGTATGATTTGAATAAGGAAGTTGAATGATAAAGTGAAAAAGGGGCAGGATTAAGTTTGTATCGCTACTTGTGGTCATTGGAAGTGTTTGATAATGCTAATTATCGTTTCATTTGGTCCAATTTTTTTCTCGATATTTAAAAAGCGTTCATCGTTTCAAAGGATCAAGGTGTCGCCTTCCATCGCCTGCTTGATCACAAAGAATATTTGAATCCAAATTTGGACTGAAGAATCCGAAATTTGGCAAGAAGTGAAATGAGGTCAATCTAAAATTGAAAGCAGCGGTGGCTCTGCTGCTTAATCAGAGCAGATTTCTCGAGGGAGGGAAACCGGGGGAAGTTGTGAAGTATGAAGTTATGAGCACGCTTGCAGTGCCCATGAAAAATCGAAAGCTTCAAGATGGCGGTACGCGGGGAAAAAAAAGAAAAAAACAAAACAATTTACATCAGCATCTTGTTTCTCGCCGCGCAGGATCCAGACATCAGCTTCCACAGCGTTTGCCAGCCTTGACTTCAGAACCGAGGACGGAAGCTTTCCAGCGACACACACACACAC
>CAAKHG010050859.1:0-13070 GCA_901007715.1 Dactylopterus volitans
TGCGCGTACTGTACGTGGGAGCTGTGCCGAGAGGTGTCCCTAATGCTCTGGCACCCTGCTGACCACAAATATACCTCACCAGTACAAACCCAGCACAGATTTAATAAAAATTCATCATAAAATAAAAAATTATTGCAGGGCTCTTGCATTCTACTCTGTGGTGAACGTGCAGTGGTCATAATGTTATGGCTGATATGGTGTACACACGACTAAAGTAACCCTCCATGTTCATTCATTTGAAACATCTTCGCGACGATGTGAATGCTGTTTACGAGGGGAAATGAGGTCCGAGTGGGGGCGTTTACCCTCTGCATCCTCTGGATCTTACACTGCAGCTCGCACACTTCCGTTTCGAAGCTGCGCCGCACCTCGTCCATTGCTTCCTCCGCTCGCCTCTTCTCCTACACACACACACACACACACAATAAAACACACAGAGAGTCACTGAAAGCTGATTTTAATGATTTCAGAATTCGATGCATCTGCGCACACAGTCGACTGTTATGTCATCGCAGGCAGATAAGCGGCTCCGCCCCCCCTCCGGGCTTTCCAAAAATAAATCCCTCTTTTGCTGACGTTCCGGGCGTGAGAGGATCCAGGTGAGTGCGCTCTAATTTTTGTGTGCTTTTCCCTTTGACAGAGCAAACGGAGGGCGCTTACGTTAAAAAAAAAGCTCACGCCCGCACGTGGTGACAAGGGCCCCGGGCGCCGCGCTCCCGCCCAGCCACGCGGTCCACAACTGAGATAGAACCACAGGTTTGCGCTGCCGTTTTCTCATGTAATTAATGTCATGGAAATCTGATTATTGCTATCGGTCCTTATCAATCACCACGAGAGGCTTTCAAAGCAGCCTGCAGTCGGGCCGGAAATGGGATAAAAAAAAAAAAAATTAAAAAAAAGGACATATGAAGCTGAAACCTTGGTCTACATATAAAAATAAACCGTCTCTGAGTTGACGTCGTCGGGGGTAAACTTATAGCCGCCGTGACAGCGGGACCGCGCGACCACGGCGGCAGAACGAGCCGCTAAACGTGTCTGAGATGAGAAGGCTTCGCTTTCTCAGCATTGCTGGGTAGAGAAATTATGGCAATCATAACAGCAATAATAATAACAATCATAATCCAGAGTTAATTTGTGTACTCAGTTGCCCGTCTGGGGGTCTTTGCCCGTCCAACAGACGTCTGGACGTCTGTTTCATGTCTTTTAGACGCTGAATTCAACCATTCTGACATTAGAAACATCTAAAAAAAAAAAAAAAAACGAAAAACCCATAATTGATAGGTTAAAGGCACAAATTATGTAATCTTAAGACGCAGCTGGGGCAAAGCAGCGGAACTGGGAAAACGGCAGAAACGTCCTCCGGCACCTCGATCAAGCCGTCAGTCGGCTGATTCCGATATAAAATCGGAGAGAGGCCCGGCTGACTTGGGAACGGTAATCTGATACGCCGCCGTTTGTTTTGACTCCGAGGGGAAACAATAAACCGGCGTCTCGAGGGCGCCGCGTCACGGGGGGCGGGGGGGCGAAGCGGTCCCACCTGCTCCCGAGCTCTCCTCTCGGTGGCGTGGATGCGCTGGTCCATCTCGTCCTCCATCTCGCTGAGCTGCATGGAGGCCTGGTCCTGCGCCCTGAGGGAACAGCGGCGGCGGCGGCGGCGGTCAGACGAGCTCCAGCAGACGCGCCGTCACACCTACGACTGCCCTCTTAAAGATGATCTACGTGCGGGCGTGAATTAGCCGGGCGTATCTCAATAACCGCTTGTCGGGACTGAAATTTGTGATGCTGCTGAGATGCATGCTATACTGAGAGGGGTCCCTAATATTTGGCACCAAAGTGCATATGAGCGGCATGACCAAAATATTAGGGACGCCTCTCGGTGTAACCCAGTACATCTCAACAGCATCACAAGTTACAGTCCCGATAACAATCATTCAAATATGTCGACACCTCTCTCACACAGATTTAATAAAAATTAACCACAAAACGCCTCCTGAGTGGAGAACTGCTTGCAGGGGATGTTACATTATGTTCTATGGTGAACACGCAGAGGTAATAATCTTAGAGCACACGTGTTCTCAAGAGGAACGCAACCTTTTTTTTTTTTTATATACCCGTTTGTCCAAATCAAATGAGTTAAAATAATAAAATAATAATAAAAAAAAAACGATAAGTTCCAAATTCCAGAAGCCGCCACGGAGAGACGACGCAGGCGGGCCACTGACCGCTTGATGGCGAGCGCCAGGTTCTCCATCTCGGAGTTCTGCTGCTTGATCTCCTTGGTGAAGTTCAGGATGACCTTCTCAAACTGCGGAATCAGTCTGGGCTCCGTCAGGCTGATGTTCTGGTACAACGTCGCCGCTTGTTCGTTCCTGGGGGGAAAACAGAGGTTGTTTTTTTTATTTTTTATTTTTTTTAATTTGTTACACTCGAGCACGGCGGCGCTTCCCATCATAAAACGTGCGCGCTTTGTCGTCCATGACAAGTGGGCGACTCTCTACTCCTATCTAAGGTCACATCGAGTCGCCGCAACTTCTCGCACTTTTAACGCATATACATATTAAGGTTGCAACGATTCATCGATTAATAGATGACTAATCGACCACTGAACTAATCGCCAACTATTTTGATAATCGACTAATCGCTTTGAGTCTTTTATTTAAGAAAAAACAGTCTAAATTCTCCGATTCCAGCCTCTTACACATGAATATTTTGTGGTTTCTCTAGTCTAGGACAGCAGAGATCTTTGGGTTGTGGGCTGCTGGTTTGAGGACGTCAAGCAGCAGCCAGATATCAGCAGCAAAATTGATTTAAAAGATGTAAACACTGCCTCTCTGTCGGTGCTAATTATGATATCACTAAACCAGAGTTTTGCTTTTCTTTCATTTATTTAAATTTCCATTCGTTGGTGCACCTCCATTAACTTTAGGCACTTAAACTGCAATAAAGATGGGAATTTTTAAAAGGGGAAACTAGCTACTTGTTCATTTTCAAAGAGCGTTTTGTGTACTATGTTCAACAAGGCAAAAGTATTTCTTACCCGATGGCTCGGTTAATCAATAATTGATAGAATACTCTATTACTAAAATAACTGATAGCTGCAGCCCAGGGAGAGAGATCCAGGGTGTGACAGAAATAATCCTGATTAGTCGACTGATCGGAAAAATAGTCGATGGATTAGTCGACTACCAAAACAGTCGTTAGTTGCAGCCCTGCTACGTATCGTTCATTTTCATCTTAAATTTCTATTGTCAGGCCTCAGTTTTTCTTACATCCGTGCTGCCGGTGAGACGGCGCTGTGATGGGGGTCAGATAACCAGAACCCTTTGTTTCATTTTACGGCGATAATGTTTGGTTGATTAACCTGATTGATTTGGCTGTGTGTGCGACCTCAAAATCCCAATAAACGCCCCCCCCGATTAAAATACACAAAAAAATCCCAAAATATTGCACCTTCCCTCTGACGCTTAGAAAGGCCAGAATTTCATGCTTAAGCGTAAATGTCGTCCTCATGTTCGACCCGCGGCCCAAACAAACCATCCGCACCCCGCCGGGAGACACTTAAATGCACCAGAAACACCACCGCTAGAGACTCCAGGAAGAGACGAAATTGCTGCACTGTTTACATGAAGTCTTCTTTTCTTTCTTTCTTTTTAAACTTGGGCCGCAGCTTGCTTGCCAGACCTCCGAGTAACGTCTTTGCAGCTTACCCCAAAAAAAGGGGAAGGCGTTGCTTTTGATAGACTGAAGGCTTATTTGCAACAAGAGTCCCACAGGAAAAAAATAAAAATAAAAAAACAACCCACAGGAAAACAGAGAGGCCTGGCTGGACCTCGGGGGCTAATTTGGATTATCACCTGTCAGTTAAGGAGCCAAAGTCAACATCTGCGGCTTGAACGCTCGGTTTTTCCCGTTTGCTTAGTTGGGACTCGTGACCGCTCTGCGGCGATAAAGCGGCCTGCGTCACGGCGCGGCGGCAGAAGTAGGTCGTATAAACCGGCGCGGTTTAGCGCGTCGATTTCCTCCTTTCTTTTATTTTGACAGGGTGGACTAAGACGTGACAAACATGAGGAGGTCTGCGTAGCAACTGTCGTTAGGAAGTCATCAATCATGGCGCACCTGGAACATGCCGAGCGCGTTATTGGAGGTCCGGAGGGGGGTTTGGAGGGAAGATGGAGGACCTCCTCCTCTTAGGTGAACGCCATCTTTTACCTTCGGCCTCCGGAGAGCTCGCCCCAGCGACATGCGGCTGGCTACGTCAGCCTGGGGTCGGGGGCGGCATCATCATCAGCGGCGGCGGTAATCGATTATCGCACGCAAACAGAGGGCGGCCTTTCATGCCCCGGAAAAAAACCCAGGCCTGTTCCCAGGCGGCTGCGGGCTGCGTCCTCCCCGCGCGCCGTCCCTCAGCTGACTGCAGCAGCGGCAGCCGTGACCGCTGGGAAATAAGGGAGCGCATTTAGCCGTGCGGGGGCGACGCCGGACCGCCGTGGCAATCGATGTTCTAGACGCCGCGGCGCAGCGGCGCGTGGACGGGTCCCATGTCCCGCCCCGGGGAGGGTGTCGGGCGGGGGGGGGTCCATCGCCTGAGAATGTCTCAAGTGGCGTCCAGCTTTTCCATACTTTTTGGGAGCGGATGACGAAGTCTGACTCGTTTTATTTTTTGTTTGTCTGAAACGTAGCAAAAAAAAACAAACCCAAATGCTTCGGAAAAAAAATTCTCATTCAGCAAACTGATCATCCAAACGTGCACTCTGAGCACGTTCCGTTAAAATCAGCAACACCCATCGTTTAAAGAGTCAGTCGACGCGTCGTTTCACTCGACATCTCAGAGGGCATCACGGGAAACCTCAGCGACAGACAAAATAAAGCAAACAAAAAAAGCAACAGCCAAAAGTGAAAGCCGCGTGACGGCGGCGGCTCAAGGCGGCCTTTCTCTCCACTAATATTCTTCTTCTAATATTCAACGATGTTCAATCATAAATCCCCCCCCCAAAAAAAACAACCCCTGGGTGGCGTGACGGAGAGGACGTCACGCGGCGCCGGAAACAAGCGGCGATGTTCCAGTGTCATTTTTTTTTTTTTTTTTCCTTTTAGTTTCTTCTATTGCAGCTCTCTTGTCGCGGAGGGAGACGGAGGCAGAGAGCGGCCGGGCGAGGCTCCGAGACGTTCCGCCAGTGAAGAATCACGCTTAGGGTTTTAATTTATGATCCTGTGAAAACGCCAGGCGAAGAAATCAGTCATTAGAGGGGTTGTTTTTTTTTGGTATCTTCTCTGTTGTCAGTCCCTCATTGAGCCCAGCATCGCTTTGGCTATTTTGAATATGACTCTATTCTCACGTATGCAGTGATTTTCAGCCGCCTCCCCGGCCTCCATATTCAGATCTCATGTGTGTGTGTGTGGGGGGGCGGGGGGACTTCGGGTGAGAGAGACGATAAAAAAAAAAAAAAAAATCCTTTCATTTTCTCAGCTGAAGTTAAAGGTTGTGGGGAACGAAGGTGAGACGCCGCGTTGATGGGACGTTTCTGAACCGGGGACCTGAGGGCGGAGGTCTCGCGACCGGAGGGGTCATGGGGGGGTTGGACCCTCAGCCTCCCCGTGAGTGAGACGGGTTGGTTTGGTAAATGCGGCAATAAAAAGTCCATGTGGAGTGAGTATTGTTTAAATAAAAAAAAAAAAAAAAAAGAAAAAGAGGAAGTGCTGTTTAAAAAAAATGCAAATTGAATTAAAGGTGTAAATACATGCAAATTTAGATTGTTTTTACAGGAGAGCAAAGTGGCCAAAATTGATCTCGAGTCTTTTAGCAGGTTCATGGATGCATTTTTGTTTTGGGGGGGGGGGATTGTTAATCATTTGCATTATAAAATAAACATTTTGTATTGTCTGCTATTTTGCTTATGCAATTATCCAATCTTGTAATTAACGCTGCCTTCACATATTCATTTTGAACATATTTTCTTATGATTTTTAGTTGCTTATCAACATTTGAGCGTCTCCTGCCTGCTTTTAGTGTCGCATTCTCCTGCTCTCCAGTGTGACCTCCTGATTGAAATCAAGTGTATTTAGGCTGCATCATTCGATCTTTTGGGTTTTTTTTTTTTGCATATTCGTTTGGAACCGACATTTTCAGGCCTCGGCCAGCATGAAGGCAGGTGCGACGACCCGTGAACGCATCCTCGTCCTCGAGATTAAGGAGATGCCTTCGGGAGAAACAGACACTGCTGAAGGCAAACACGCTAAACACACACACACACACACCCACACCCTCCTGCAACCTTTCTCCGGGTTCACTCCCATATGGCTCCCTCATGCCCCCCCTCCCCCCACTCTCGTCTTGCGTAATTCTGGAGGCGCCCGCGCCCCCGAGTGTCGCGCTCACCTGGGGATGAACTTGGCCTGCTCGCCCATCCGCCCCTCGAAGTCCTCCCAGGCGGCGGACACGTCGCCGCCGTCCGCGTCCATGTCGTCGCCGTAGCGGTCGTGGAAGCCGCTGATGAACTCCAGCAGCGTGACGGTGCCGTCCTTGTCCACGTCCAGCCGGTTGAAGATGCCCTCGGCCTCGGCCGCGGACACCTGCAGCTCCGCGCAGATGGTGACGAACTCGTTCCGCTCGATGCGCCCGGAGTTGTCCACGTCGTAGGCTTTGAAGAGGGTGCGCAGCCGGTCCTGCTCCTCCGCGCTCATGCCCTTCACGGAGGGATGTGGCCGGCTGGAGATGTAAAATGCAAATATATATATATATATATTAAAAAAAAAAAATAATACAGGCGTTGCTTTGTATTCCCGAGCGACAATGGCGCGCTCTCTCCTCGCGAACCGCAAGAGTTCCCATAAACTGCCAAGTGACTTCCTGTTGAGGCGGGCAGGAGCCTCGGAGCGCCGCCGACCCGCTGCGCGCCGCGCCGCGCCGCGCCGTGACGCACGGATGTCATAAACCGAGGCGGAGGCGCGCCGCCGCCCAGACGCGGCGCTCGGTGCGTCCGGCGCGCAGAGACGCTCCCGCGACTCAGGTGGCCCCGTCAGCCACCTGTGCGCGTGCGTGCGCGCGCGCGTGAAAGTGTGTGTGTGTGAGTGCGTGTGTTTTGGGCGTACTCGCTCCCGGGGCTTCAGGCCAGATGAAGGCGCTTTGTGTCCCGCTGGATCCGGTAAATAAATCAGAAATACGGGAGCACGTCGACCCCCCCCCCCCAGTTGAGACCATAACTAGTTGTGCTGCCGCGCGTCTGTGCCGTTGGCTTTTTTGCACTGTAAATCAATAAAAATGATTGTTTTGACAGTTAGATTACGGCATGTTTTTCCTGTGGAATAGTATGCAACACTCCTGCAATGAATTTTATGGGTTTTTTTTAATTGAATCTGTTTGTAGAACTATTAGGGACATACATGGTCAACCTAATGCATATGAGTGGGATGACCAAAATATTAGGGACACCCCTCAGTTTACAGTTAAGCAGCATCACAAATTACAGCCCCAATAACATATTGGGGTGTCCCTAATAGGTGTCCCTAATATTTTGGTCATCCCACTCATATACATTAGGTCGACCGAAATATTAGGGACGCTTCTCGGTACAGTACCCAGTACAGTTCAGCAGCTCAGAAAAAAATAATCATATTCTACACAGTTTGAAACAAACCCTGAATATTCACCGGTCAACCATCATATTTTGTCCCCCAAAATGCGTATTAGTCGGATCGCCAAAATATTAGGGACACCTCTCAGTGTAACCCAGTACAGTTCGACAGTGTCACAACTTACAGCCCCAATAACAATCATTCAAATATTTCATCGCCTCTCTCAAACAGATTCAATCATAAAAAATTAAAAAAATCAACATAAAACTTCCCCTGAAGGGGGAATCTATTGCAGGACTGCTGCATTATGTTCTATGGAAAACACGAGGTGGTCGTAATGTTATGGCTGATCAGTGTACGTCTCAAAAAGGAAACAATTCCTCCTCAAGGAGCTTTTCTCATTTAAGTAATTTTCTTCTCCCAACTCCTGTGAGGAGGTCTTACATTATTCCCTCTGTCAGCTTTGTTTTTGGTCAGGTGTTGCATCTCCACACAATCTGCTTTTTTTTTTTTTTAATCATGTGATAAACTGCAAGTTTGATTAAATAAAAGTCTGGTAATTCCAAACCCATGAAAGGATGCACCTCAAATTTTGAGGATTTTCAGTTGGAGCGTTCAGATGCATCACTTGGCGAGGCTAGAAAACGGTTTTAACTGCCTTGGACACAGCAGCTGTTTTGCCATATTTCAGTGATCATCACATGATACTGAGGAGATGTTTGGCGGCTATTACAGGAGCCACACAAAGGTGCTTTAAATCCTGGTTTTTTCCGGACTATTTTTAGTGTCTCCGCATTCTCCCACCATCTTGTGCTGGTGACATCATTGGGTGTCTGCACTTAGAGTGGCAAAAAAAAAAGAAAAGCTAGGAAGTGGGATTTATGACCTTATGATACAGCCATGAAAGCAGGTAAGCACCCTCCTATGGGATCATTGGTACCTAGAAGGGATGGGCACTGAAACCCGGCATTAAATAACCGAGGGCCTAAATTATGAAAGCGCGGATTATCACTAAACTCATACATCAGTGATTCTGCGAATGCTATGGATCAATTATGGCCTTCATGGATGATTCGTTTTCACTTGAAGAGAGATCTCTTTGTTGCCTTGTGCAAAGGGGGGGGCGGGGCCTCACTGCCGGGTGTTCGACCCACGTGGTTCCAGTCCTAACTGGGAGCCGACGCCGACTCGGCTCCGAGCTTTGACGGCCGGTGAACTGGCAGCCGGCCGGGGAACCTCGCTCCACAGCGGCACCGACACTTTGCCGCTCTGCGACGAAGAGCGGCCGGGGGCGGGGCCGGGGGCGGGGCCGCCGCGACCGCGTAGCGAGCAACACATTAAGACCACCTGCAGACGTCGCGCGGACGGTACGCCGACGCTAATAGCCGAGCTCAACATGCAATGCCAAACACAACCTCGCCTCCGTCTCCTGGCGCTGTTAAGAGTTGACGTAGTCCGCCGTGGTTGTCCTGGCGATGCTTTAAAAAAACAAACAAAAAAACAGCAGGAACAACAACAGGTCAAAGGTTCATACGGGCGGGAAATTGCAGATTTTGACAGCTTAGTTTCGTCTCCCGTTCCCCCCATCAGCCTCGGGCATGGGGCTGGCGATGAGACGAAAGATGAAGACTATTACATCCATCTAGTCCGTTGAATGTTTAGCTAGTCCGTTGAATGTTTAGCTGACTGAAATGGTGAAACCGTCTCTCAGGAAGTAGCTAAAATTGGTAGCTGACGCGAGAAATTAACACTCGAGTTTGAGCAACATGTCTCCCACATGTCTCGTGCCGATTCCGTCGATTCTGCTCTTGATTTGGTTCAGTTCCCCACCTGCCCCCCCCTACCCCCCAAATATGGCAACAAAAACAACCAATAGGAGCGCAGTATCGGTTCAGGTCGTAGTACCTTTTGGGTACCCGCCCCTAGACGGTCTCTGACCCACTCAGACCATCGTGCAAGTTGTTAGGGTGGCAGGCGTCGGCAGGCGTTGGCCTGCCACCCGATGCCTTCTAGATGAGCTCTTGGTGTAAATCGGTTAACTCAACTTTAGGACAATTAAGCTCAGGCAGAGCTGAAGTGAACTGCGCTATTTAAGTTCAGGCTTCAGGCTTCCATCGCGTTGATTTGCAGTTTTTCACTTCGGATTATCCCGCATGACGTTTGAACTCCACATCTCTACCCTCCCATCTTCTATAAAACCATAGCGTGTCACGCTCATATGCGGCGAGGGCCGAACAACGCGCCATTTTAACGCGCTTCAACCGCGTATACTTTGAAAAAGTTCCGCTGTCTGACCTGGATATGACCTTCTCGGTGCGCTTGGAGAACGTGTCCTCCCGCCGGGCGACATCCTCGTCCTGCCGCTCGCCGTTCTTCTCCTCCTCCTCCTCATCCTCCTGCTCCTGCTCCTGGCCCTGCTGCTTGAAGCCGTCGATGAACTCGTCCAGGGTCACCGTGCCGTCCTTGTCCACGTCCAGCCGGCTGAACAGCGCGTCCGCCTCCTTGCCCTCCACGCGCATCTCCTGGCAGATGGTGAGGAACTCGTTCTTCTCGATGCAGCCCGAGTTGTCCGTGTCGTAGGCGTGAAAGAGCGAGGACAGGTGGCTCTGCTCCTCCTCGCTCAGGCCCTTCTTCGATGCCATGTTTCTTGCTTTTAGCTGCGGGTTTTTTTTTTTTTTTTCTTCCGAGGAGAGCAACTTCGCTGCGCTATTCCGGCTTGATCCTGCCGGAGTCCGCCGCCACAAATTTGAACTGGGCGTTTCGCTCCATGTAGGGGAGAACTCCAAAAAGCCGAAATTGAGGCGACTGCAGCCTCGCAACGGCCTTTTAAACCCTCCCTCTGCGGTCTCTCCCTTTTTCTCCTTTTTTTTTTTTGCTTTAGTCACCATCACACGTGTTGCAGCCCCGCTAACAGTGTGGAGAAAGCCGCTGAAGTCATGACTGTCATCAAAAAGTGGAATAGCCGCCTCGGGCCAATCGAAATGGAGGGAAAACAACAACGCGGCCAGTATCTGCTCTCCGAATTAGACCCAAAAAACTTTTGCCGTTTGTTTTGCCGCTGCGAAAGCTCTGACGCTCCCGCAGTGGGTGGATCAATAAGTGCAAAAAAAAAAAAAAATCACCAACAACTTTGGTTGTTGGTCAACTCAGCAGTGGAACAGGTGTACCTAATAAAGTGGTCAGTTGGTGTAAAGTTCAATTTCGAGCACATGATTTTAAAGAAAATTAAAAAACAAACAAAAAACAAAAAACATATGTCCCACTGTTAATGTGAAAGTATTAAATTTGGCACAGATGTTGACTCGGGCTGAATAGAGAACTGATTAGTGTTTGGTGGTCAAAGGCCAAAGGTCAAGGCCGCTGCGACCTCAAAAAACAAATTTAAGGCCATAACTCTGTACATCTTCTGCTGAATGTAACCAACATTTCGCAAAATGTCTCATAATGAAATAAGGTCAACTTCACCCTGGCCTGCATCCTGCTTGTGGTATTTCGGGAACGGTTGGGTGACCTGATTAGATTTTGATGGTCAGGGGTCAAAGGTCAAACTCATTGCGACATCACACAGCATTCGTTGAGGCAACACAACCTTTTATACAAATGTGTAGGGAGATGAAATGATGACGTGTCAAAGTCTCCACCTCACACACACACACACACATACACACACACACACACACACACACACACACACACACACACACACACACACACACACACACACACCTTCGTTTACTGCTACTCGAGCGGTTTGCAGGCAAAAACTAATGATTCTCATCATAAGTTTTCAATTTGACATGTTGCAGTTTTTCATCACATGTGGCCGATTTGTTTGTGTTTCCCAGAAATGGCAGCAAACAGGGTGGAATGTGTTATCATGGCACAGATTAATATTTTGTAACAAGTACTTCCCCTCGTTATATTTCCCGAGACGCCCGTCCTCCAATCCCTCACGCCGGTCATTTTTCTAAATTGAGGTAAGGGGAGGTTGACGTTTCTGATGAATATGAGCGGAGAAGAGGGGTTATGCAAATTAACATGTGATGCTTTTTTTTTTTTTTCATAAACATTCGCTTTTGTCTTATGCAACACCGGAGAATCTGACCTGCTCTGGTTAGAGGAAACCGTTTAAAAGGAAACAGTGAATCTCTTTGCCGGATCCTCTCGCAGCTGCCTGATGCGCGCGGCCTGTGATTTTTTTTTTTGTTTTCACACAGATTTCTCTTTCTTACTCCCTTTCATCCGCGTCAGTGATCGACTTTACCAAGAGTAAATCACATTGTCGCAAACATTCCATCAGAGGAGGTAATAAAATATTTTATTCCAACTTTATGGGCCTGTATGTGTGTATTTTAAAACTGAAATAATCGCACCAGTCTCCGCCCGCGTGGCCGTTTTGGCACCGTCTCCGAGTGCATATCAGGCGACCAGGAACTAGTTAAAACACTGAACCGTCCTGAATTACTTAATAACTCCCCGTGTTTAATTTGTGACCACCTGGTTTTAATGACGGCAGCTTCATCTGTGAGAAATCGTGTTTCATGGCGTCAAGTTTTGTCCCGAGCACAAAACGCTAAAACACCCATGGACCTCAGACGGCACCGCTGCAGAGGAGCAGTCGGTCCTGGAATATGAGTGAGAGCGCCAAGAATTCCAGACAATTTTAGATGTTTTCCACCAAAATGCACGTCGAGAGTTGTTGCTTTGTCTTTGCTCTTGGTGATTTTAACAGTTATATAACTTTGCAACTTTCTTGGTATTAAAGTAGCAACAAGCTGCTGAACTTGACCTGTGTGGGTGTTAAATATGCACATGGTAAGTGTGTGTGTGTGTGTGTGTGTGTGTGTGTGTGTGTGTGTGTGTACCTCTTGCATCGTCTGCACAGCTTCAGGATGTTTTGTCTGAGCTGATGCGACAGAAACTGAGCTTGACAGTGTGGAGGTGTCCACTGCAGTAATTTGCCAACAGAGTTACCCTGTCACACACGCACGCACACACACACACACGCGCGCACACACACCCTGTATATCATTATAACATTGCGGCATTTTAACGCTTCAGTTTTATTGCTGAGATATGGAGACGCATACGCGTATTTTAAGAGGTCAGACAGTCAAGATGCCACTAGGTGCAGAGGAACCACTGGTATTAGAACGTGACGTCGGACATTTACTAGCTGGCAGCGTCACGTGACAGAGCAGAGAGAGAATAAAAGGTGGACCCGCCATATCGAACACGCTCCCATCATGCATCATCCCACCCCTCAGGCTTCCAGCATCAGTCTCCTACATGCCAGAGCCAGAGACCGAAGGGCCTGCATCAGTGACGGGCCTGCAGCCGCTCATGTCCAGGGATCTGAGACGCACACACACACACACACACACACACACACACACACGCACACGCACACGAACACACACACACACGACCACACACGCACGCAAACAGAGGAACAACAGACATACCGAATACTGTACAGAAATGTAAGTGCATTGTGA
>CAAKHG010050859.1:15097-25260 GCA_901007715.1 Dactylopterus volitans
GAGCGTCGTCATCGGCGGCCCGAGTCTTCTTCCGATTCACAAGTCCGCGCGCGGCAAGTCCAGACCTCAAACCCGGAAGTGTCTCTGCTCCGCCCCACTTTTAAAAGTCCGATCGGATGCCTACTTGGGTGTACTCGAGGAAGCCGTGTATCCCAGAAGCATTAGGATCAACACACGGGCGATCGGCGGCGGCAACGACCGCGAGACCATTTCGTTTTTGTTTTTTTGTTTTTTTAAATTTAGCTTCGATCTCTCTCTCACCAGCTTCCACAACTCCACAAACTCCCACAACTTTGTTTGCGCACCGTTCATCTTTTCTACACCCTCTCGTTCAAAAAAAACCCCACTCTTTTAAAGTATAAATCTTACATGTCCACAACCAATATATACATTAATATATAAACTGATATATACATAAATGAATATATATTTATATATGAAATATTTAAACACGAATGAGTGGTGGTGCCTGTTTTTTTTTTTCTTTTTTTTTTACAAAACGAAAGAAGACGACACAGAAAATCAGTTATCGTGGGGCTGATGGATAATAATATGGCAAATTGACATGAGATTGTGAGACTTTCCTCAAAAAAAAAGACGCCTCTGTTGGCCTTAATGTGCAACTATAATAGACAGAAAGAACAACAGCAACAAAATTTCGAAAACTCCACAAAGAGATGGAAGCGAAGGGGAAGGAGTTTACTTCCTTACGTTTGATTACTAAAATATCTGACTGTCATAACCCTACCATGGACTGTAGGCAGAAATTGTATCTTTATAAAGAAAAAATGATGAATAAAAGCTTGAACCAGATAAAAAAAACCTAAAAAAAACCAAAGGAAGCATCAACAAAACGCCGCCTATACCTCAACGGACCGAGCGTCAGGAAAAGATCGCCATAACGGTGCGGATGAAACTCTGCCCTGCGAATACACACACACACACACACACACACATGCACCAGCGAAAAAACCAGCTGCGCAATGAATGCGAAGCAGAAGCTAAAAATAGTCTGGCGGCAGAGGAGACGTTAACTGGCGTGACATAACATAGAGTCAACAGACACTGCACATCGATCCGGCTGAAGGCAGCTGGCGAGCTGCTGTTTGCACGAACCGGCAGGGAAACACCCAGCTGGGGAAGAACAAAAAAAACAAACAAACAAAAAAAAACCTGTGTGTGTAATGAGAAAGTAAAACACAACCCTGGAGTTCCTCTTGACCAACTTACTGACCCACCACGAATCCTGATACCTTAAAATGCAGCTTCTGTGCAAAAATGTGAGCAACAGAAATTCATGTCGCCTATTAACAGTCGACGCACGCTGAGCAGCCACAACATTATGACCACCCGCCGAATAGTGTTTAGGTCCCATTTTGCCGCCAAACCAGCCGTGACGTGTCAAGGTCTGGACTCCACTAGACCTCTGAAGGTGTGCTTGTGGTATCTGACACCAAGACGCCAGCAGCAGATCCCTTAAGACCTGTAAGTGTTGAGGTGGGGCCTCCATGGATCAGACTTGTTTGTCCTGAACATCCCACAGATGCTAGATTAGACTGAGCTGTGGGGGATTTGAAGGTCCAAGTCAACACCTTGAACTGGTTGTTGTGTTCCTCAAACATTCCTGAAACATTGTTGCTTTGTGGCGGGGAGCATCATCCTGCTGGAAGAGGCCACTGCCATCAGGGCCTGGTCTGATTCATCAGACCACGCCACCTTCTTCCGTTGCTCCGTGGTCCAGTTCTGATGCTCACGTGTCCATTGTTGGTGCTTCCAGCAGTGGGCAGGGGTCAGCATGGGCGCCCCGACTGGTCTGCAGCTACACAGCCTCATGCATGAAAACCTGCCATGACTGTGTGTTCTGACTCCTTTCTATCCGAACCAGTCTCAATTTTTTTTTCAGCAATTTGAGCTACAGTAGCTGGTCTGTTGGATCGGACCCCACGGGCCAGCCTTCACTATCCACGTCGCGCATCAATGAGCTTTGGACGCCCATGACCCCGTCGCTGGTTCACCACTTTTCCTTCCTCGTACCACTTTTGATAGGTCCTGACCACCGCAGACCAGGAACACCCCACAAGAGCTGCAATAATCATCGAGACATCACAGTTTGTCCCTGGTCAAACTGTCACACTTGCCCAGAATTTCCTGCTTCTGACACACTAACTTTGCAGCGGTGGGCCGTCAGTGGCCAGCAAGGCCTTCTCTGCCGATTTATGATTTCATATTTCTTTTCCATGACTATTCCTAAAATAGTTCCTTATAGTCTGTTCTCCTCCTTTCATAGCGTTTCTCTTGGCTGTGCTGCTTCCAGTCATGCATATTTATTTTAGAGCTTTTATCCAACTACATTTCAGCCATCACATGTTGCCATGGTTAAAGAAATCTGCCTTAAGGCCTTCATTATCAGTAGTGCGGGCGCCTGTAGGCTAAAATAAATGGCGATGAAATTGTTGCTTTAACCAATCAGATTCTGAGTTGGCGACAACAAGGCCACCTCGCGGGCCCGCAATTACGTCTGTGTCTCCACGTCCTTCGATTGGACGGCTAAAGAGCGCGCTAGTCAGAGCTAGCGAACTGCACCTGTAGCGACTTACACACACGAAAAATATGTTTGTCTCGATTTAATAGCTGTTTTGTCGACCCACAACAGCCGGAGGGAGGAGATGTGGATTTGGTCGCAGGTTTACTCAAGAAGCCGCTTTCAAGACGGACTTTTCCAAGAAAGGTTGGACGAAGCTAGCAGGCCCGTCACAACCACAACCATGAAACGGATTCATTCGCCACTTTCAACTCACTAACTATGAGTGGCACCTTCGGCTCACAGGCTCTGAGGAGCGCTGCAAGCTGTATCGCCAGGATTGTGCGGTTTTCCCAACTGGTCTACACGGTGTTTGGAGCTGCTGTCGCGCGGATGTTCTCGCATGTCGGCATCACGACAGGGCGGCTCGGCTCTCAGCATCAGCCTCCATGGCGATAGAAAGGTACTTACAGTTGGAACTGAAACGCCTGGATAATCCGTACGGCGCAGTAACCGAACTCTTCTTACGGAAAAGAAAGGAGGCCGGATTTTTTGTGCAAGTAATCAGGAGTTTTGGTGGACAAAATGCATTTTATTGTCTTTCTTATTATTTATTTTCGATGCGTTTTTTTCTTTTTCTTTATGTGTGTCACATCTGTGGCTGCAGTGGACGGAGACGTGTTGGGTTTAATAATGGCATTGATTCTGTGATGCAGTGACGCGCTGCACTGCATTTCTGCACAACATTGATGGCTTCTATAGCCATCAGGATTAGATTAAGACGTGGATAATCCGGGCAGGACGCCACTGGAGGCCTGTGTGCGAAATGCACGGCTCGCCGAGGACAAAATGCCCACTTGCTGCCTGATATATCCCACCCACTGACAGGTGCCATGGTAACCAGATAATCCGTGTTATTAACTTCAACCTGTGTGTGGTCATAGCAAAGCAAATATGCAAGATGTTAGGCGGCGAGAAATGGGCGGTGGGTCTAACTTAGCTGGCTCCCTCAGAAGTTGGTTGTTGAGGTTGGGAAAAGACGTCAGGGAGCTCGGATGCGCAAAAAATAAAGTTCACATGGCTGCGGAGGGGAATACGTCGCCGCCCTCATCACGTGTTGTTGACCGGCGCGGTGCCGCGCTGTGTTCAGGGCCGCGCTGCGTTCAGGGCCGCGCTGCGTTCAGGGCCGCTCAACACCCAAGCCTGACCTTCCTTTGTGCCTCGTGACGAGTTTAATCAGAGGGTCGTCGGTGAGGTGACAGCCGTTCAAGACGAAGAGAATGAGGATTCTTATTGGGAGAATAAGGAAAGAATGAAGGCTGAACTGTCATTCGTCCGTTTACACCCCCCCGGTTGTAAATTATGAGTGAGCTGCAGTCTCACGGCAGCATACATGGTGAAGCTGTTCACGTATTTAAAAGTTCAAGTTTGTGTGTGCGCGTGTGTGGGAAAGAGAGAGAGAGTGTGTGACAGACTGACCCTGCGCCGCTCCAGCTCGCCGTCCACGCCGGTCACGCCGTCACGCGGCCCGACCCAATCAGGCGCAGCGTCAGGTCACCATGGAGACCCGGGCCACAACAGCCTATGACCTTGACTTCCTGTGGTCAGCGGGTGATAAGTGCAGAACTAACACGGTCTGTGCAGCCAGTTAACGGAGAAATGTGGTTCAGCACAACTCCTAATCTCTCAAATGAAGCTATTGCATAACAGACAAATGCACAAAATGTCAGCACATCAGCCATTTTTAAAAAAAGTGGATTTCAAGGATATCAGTGTTCCTGATAATACCCTTTTTTTTAACATAATATTACAGTATGTAGCTGAGGAGTCCGTGCAGGCTCCAGTTATTTATGCTGTACTTTGTGGGATCAGTACATTTAGAGCACAAATAGAAAACGATCCCTCCAGCTTAAAGATGTATAGCAATGGAGGCGTGAACCACTAACAGCACTCACCGCCTCGCACAAGCGGGAACTTCTAGGTGATCATTCATACTCATTTCTACAAAGTCACCCCTCGGACGTGACTTGCCGTGTCCCCACTGATCGTTTGTACCTGCAGGGAGTTCCTACGCCGAGAGGAAAAACTCCTCCATCCAAAATGAGGCGGCGGACGGGCCGCGGCGGCCATTACAGACACACACGGCGAGGACGACGGCGGCCGACACGCAGCAACCAGCCGCCCGACACGTGGCAGGTTTCCAAGCTCACCTGGCACCCGAAGAAGGAAATATACAGTAAACACGTAATAGATCTTGAGTATATGAGCCTACAGTTGTGTGTATGTGTGCGTGTGTGTGTGTGTGTGTGTGTGTGTGTGTGTGTGTGTGTGTGTGTGTGCGTGCGTGCGTGTGCGTGCAATTTTGGGTTATCTTATTGCGTGTTTGTCCAGGGAGTGGTTCATTACGACACCGGACAGGCAATAATGATGTCATGTGAACACACCAAGTGCATTTGGACACACACGCGCGGGCGCACGCACACACACACGCACACGCACACACACACACGCCTGCTCATCATTTGGAAGATTTAGGACATCTCACTCGTCCCCAGTATCCACCAAACACCTGTGTATGCGGCTCAAGATAATGTTCATCAAACAGGTAAAAGTGGCAGCGGACGCTGTGCGGCTCAGCCGGAGCTTACGGGACGCTTACGGGGACACCTGCTGGCTGACAGCTGCAACAGCAACCATAACAACAACAACAACAACAACAGCAACAACTCAAAAAATACAGAAATCCAAATGCTGTAAGTATGTCGCCTAACTCATGTGAAATATTCCTGCTCTTCACACATCCCTGCCCTCTCTTCGACTTGCACTATACCACAGAACTCATAATTCAATTTGCACTACACCACTGACCTCTAGATATTGTAACACGAACACTTGCATATATCGGTGCTAGTTTTTTTTCAGTTTTAAATGTTAAACGTACAGTGTGAGTGAAGTCAAAACGGGGAGCCAAAGTCCTTGTGTGTGCGCGCAAACTTGGCAAATAAAGCTGATTCCGACGTAACATGCGGCATAAACCTTTAAAATCTGGGCCCCACTGTATTTTTTTGAGTCATAAGATGTTATCAGAATGCATATAGTCTAACAATTATGCAAAGTACGGGAATAAGAATTTCTGAGAGTACATCTGTAGTACACGTCAGTCTGCTCTGCTGTGCCTTTGAAACTAAACAGACTATGTTTGCATTCTATTAAACTACAGGTTCCTAGTTTGGCTAAAAAAACAAACAAATGGGAAGATTATTCATTTTAAGCACAGTTTGTTTGTTTTTTAACAATACTTTCCTCAGTATACAGCGACATGATCGGTTTAGTATTATTCTAATAAGTTATAAATAGAACTGGATCATTCACATGACAATGCCTGAGTGAAAGCTGCTCTCAACACTGGGTTATGTATTTCTCAGATCTCCGAATGGATCTGGATAATAATCCAGACCACCACCGAGATCTTAATGAACTGCTCCTACAGACACACGCCAACCTCTCTGAAATATCTCATTAAAATCTGCTCAAGACTCTCTGCATAAACCTCTTAACAGACACACAAATGAATGAATGAAGTCATCACCAGGCAAAACACAACCAACAACAAATAAATAGTATGACATGCAAATGAGCCTGGGGGCCGGCCACGCCCTCTTCCAGGAAGAGCGTCACCGGAAATGTTGCTGCGTACCTGGTTTGGTGGCGAGTGCAGCACCTTCCTCCACAGCAGAGACATCGCCGCCAGAAGTCCGCAGCTCCTCCGCTCGCTGCTTAGCATCTCCGTCCTGTGTTGCGCCACTTTTGTGGCGTGAGGTTCTTCGCCGGGTTTTATTAGGAACACACGAAGGTGATTTTGCGGAGTCTTTGACCCCTTCAATGCTCATTTTACTGGGCCTCTTTTTAACCTCCGGGTTTCCTCAGTGTCTAATCCCTCTCTTCCCGTCGTCTGGGTGACTCATATCTCCTTCGGCTTCGCTTTCAGATGCAAGTTTCAAATTCCTCTCGGGGTCTGACCACGCCACCCCTTTCGCGGCTGCCGTTGCTGGAGGGCGATGGGGGCTTCTTCCCCAGGCGCGTCGCACCTTCCGACCGTGCAGATGTTCCGAGCTCTGTCGGAGGTGTTTGTGAGGCGTCTCTGCCAAGATGCGTGCGGAAAAGGCCTGTTCCATCGTGGCCGTCATGGCGAGGCGTTTGCTTATTGGTGGCGTGCGGCTCCGTTCCCAGTCCGAGCGACCGCATCGCCTTGGGCAGAGGCCACAGGGATGCCGGGATCTTCTGGAAAAGAGGGCTCATGTCGACAGAGGTGGTCATCTAATTCACTCTTGACAATTCAAGACGTTCCACTCTGTCGATTATCCCTCCTCCATCCGGTTCCTCCTCGCTCCCCTGCAGCGCAGGAGACTGGGAAATCCAGGGCCCAACCTTCGAGCCAGTGCCAAGGAGCCTTCCAGCCAGGTCCAGCACGAGCCTGAGCTTCTGCCGCTCGCTGAGAAGGGGAAGGCTCAGCTGCTGCCTGCAGTTCCCAGAGTCCTCCAGGAGCTCTGATGATGCCCTTTTTTCTTCTGTATCATGTTTCAGAAACCCTCTTTTGTGCCCGCTTGCGTGTCCGGCTCTGTAGAGACCTTTCAAAAGTAATTAGTCGCAGTAATTGTTTTTTTTTTTTCAGTAATTTCTTTCTCGCCAGTCTTTGTGTGTCGGCTGTTGGGACGTGTTGTTTCCTCCTTTGGCGAGAAGTGGGGATCAGGCAGCGGACGCGAGTGCTTTTACCCCGACTATGAATAACAGAAGGCACAAAGCAGCGATTTACCATTAATGCACAATGCTAGAAAATACGTTTACTGCATTTCAAGTACTTCCTTTATGGCTGTGAACTACATCTTGCCCACGTCATGCTCCATGAAACAGTAATTCAATCCAGCACAGTGGACATACAGTAAATGCCTCTTACTGTGAAGATTTATTTCTTTATGGTTCATTTCATAGAGTCGGTGCGGAAATGTTTGTTTGAGGTTCTGAATTTTCCCAAAATATTTGTAGAACTGTTCTCTCATCCACTCCTGATGCACAGGGCTTGAATGCGTCCACATTATTCCCAAAAATCTGTGTGTTGCTCGCATCACCATAGTGACGCCGACAAAAACTGCAGTGTTACATTTACACCACAAGAGGGAGACAAAGTCTTGATTATAGACAAGTTTCACCATGATCATAACATATAAAGCTCATGAACGGTTATGTCTTTGGCTTCAGTTCCTTTAGACTTACACCTTATATGAAATATTCATAGAATGTTATATACATATATAGCATTATATAGAGAATATATATACCGGTCAGCCATTACATTATAACAACTACATGTTTACCAAAGTATATGATGCAATCCGACATATTTTGTCCCCTTATGCATATAAGTGGGATGATCAAAAGTTTAGGGACACCTCTCAGTATATCCCAGTGAAGTTCAACATCATCACAAATTACAGTCCCAATAACAATCATTAATATACACCAATCAGCCATAAGATTAAAACCACTGCATGTTTACCGTAGAATACATAAGCCCTGAAATAAGTTCTCCATGAGTTTTATGTTGAATTTTTTACTAAATATGTAGGAGGTATTGACATATTTGAATGACTGTAATTTCTGATGCCGTGAATCCGTGCTGGGTTACACCGCGAGGCGTCCCTAATATTTGGGTCATCCCCCTTATATGCATTAGGGTGACCAAAATATTAGAGACACCTCTCAGTATAGATGGCCACGGCAGTTTTGACTGGCATCTTTTTAATGTTAGATCAGTGTGTATCATATTATATAAATATTTATAAATCATATAGAGAATAACCCACACAATCAACCCATGTTTAATATATATATATTCATTGGGGAGCTTTATTGTGGCAGTATTAACATATAAAACAATACAGATTTTGTTTGAAATAACATACAAACATTCAAAATTTTCACTTCACAAAGTTCATAAGGCTTGGTTGTCCCAGACGGGAGGGGGAGGGGCGCTAAGGATTTTTTTTTCTCCTGTTTTTTTTTGTTGTTTTTTCTTTTTCTGATTCTCCTTGAATTTAAATCTCCCAGAGTTGCTTGTTAAGAGGAACCGAATGACAGCAAAAACAGTTTGACTAACCAATCAAAACAACGAAAAAAACTATCAGTTCGACTGACGATCAAAAACAACAGAGTGACCGTGCAAGAGAGTCTGCTACTGTACATGCCCACACAACACCGAAATTATGTACCAAACAACAGCCAAAGTTCCCCTCGTACCGTGCGGTTCTGAGTAGACCTGAGTTCAAATATTTAAAATCTTAAATAGGTTCGTTATAAACGGCATCTGGGTGTTCTGAATTGCGTTTTTTAACGTTTGTAAATAATTGACTCAGAAAATGCGTGAATTTGCATCGGAGCCTGCGATATGACATCAGCCGGCGCGCGTTCTCGATGATGTTTGTTTTGTTTTGTTTTTTCTTTGAAATCGCAGTTTTGTGTGCATACGGGCAACTGGAGGAAAAAAAAAAAAAAAGCGAAAGTTCAGCAACTCAAAAATAAGAGCTAAATCCTAAAGGGTTCTTTTTTTTCAAAGCATAAAAGCTGCTAAACTGATTAATAAGCTACAAATTCAAATGATGCTACATTATGGGACCAGAAGGGTCTCCGGTCTGAGTGGCTTATTTTGCCGTTCAGGTAAAAAAAAAAAAAAAAAAAAAAGTTAATTATAAGCTGAACAATTACGAATTCGCAGGTTTGTAAAATCCGTTGATTCAGTTTGAAATTAATAAGCAGTTTTTGATGTCTGTTGCACTGTGGGTGAACGAGCGCCAGCACCGCAAATGATAAACGATCACAGACATGCTAGCATGCTCCGTCAGCAGCGAGGCGTTAGCGCTAGCGTCTAGCATTTAGCTTTAAGTGATTCGCACATAGCAGGAGCACAGCAAAGTTTAACGACGTCGAATTATTTTAATCTTCTTTTTTTTCACTTGTTTAGGACTAAAAAGGCTACAATTAGTCTGTCGGGTCGAGCGAGGCGGGAGGAGATCAAAATGGCATAAATGGGAAAAAAAAAAAATCCTCCTCGGTCTCGGTGAACTCTGATCTTCCGCTTTTGCTTTCCTGTTCTTGGTAAAAAAAATTAAAAAAAACAACAAAAAACACAGAGTACATGCATTCATAAGATGGTCAAGACAGCCAAGCCTATAATCTAGGTCGCTTTACAAGGGACAAGACGCACAGAGGGAAGGAGGAAACCTTACCAAAAAATAAATAAATAAATAAAATCTTTTATCTTTTTTTTTTTTCCATTTCCCACAACTATACGCACAGTATTTACAGATGAGGGCATGCGGTTTGCATTACGAGGTCGGCCGGAGGAGCCACGTGAGGGATTTCCGCGCGCCGGTCAGAGGACGAAGCCCATCGGCGGAGGACGAACGCCACGAACCGCGGCTGTGCGACGTGACGCTGCCGGCACGGAGAAAATCTTTTTCTTTTTTTTTTAAATTTTTTTTGGTGCATACTGGAGGAGCAACAGTCGAACAGGGGATGACGGCTCGGGGAGGGGGGGGGGGGCCTGATGATGACCCCCCCCCCCCCCCCCCCCCCCCACCCTTACACA
>CAAKHG010050860.1:0-24979 GCA_901007715.1 Dactylopterus volitans
TGTGTGTGTGTGTGTGTGTGTGTGTGTGTGCGTCTGTCTGTCTTTTGCTAGGTGACTCGATCGCTCCAATTTTAACTGCGCATTTTTGTTGCTCTACATTTCTGCCAATTTAACAGGCTACAGTGACATCTATGTTTAAGTCAGAGGCCTCCCCGTCAACAGTGACCCTCTTGGGCACAGACGCCACAATCAATTTATCTGCGCCCTGTGACCGAAATGCCATACTAAACAGCACGTACTCGAAAAGTATACTTAAGTTCAGCACACTTTTGAGTAAATATCAGTCGTATGCATTAATTCAGACGTACTACTCAAGAGTGCACAAGGCACTTCCTGCCGTTGGGAGGGAACGTTGTTACCATGGTGCCCACTCCTATCAACGCAGCTGCGCACCGCTCTACCTTAGCTACCAAACGTCACCGCATTGCATTGTGGGAAGTTTCTGCTTTGCTAGTGTCCATCAGTCCATACTAGTAGATTTCTCCAGAATGAGTATGGATAGTGCGTACTATTGTGTACATACTCATGTTTCGAACGCACTAAAAAAAAATCTCACATACGGTTTTTGCATACTCATTAGGGTGGAAGGATGGAATTTCGGACGCAGGGTCGGAATCCTAATGTTCTCATTTCCTTCTCAGAGCATCTGTCTTCTTTGTCTATTAGCTGGGAAACAGAGCTGTCTGCAATGTTGATGCCATGTTTAAATAGGTAAATGAATAAATAAATGCTACTACTACTACCACTTGAATTTAATATGAAATTTAGCTCTTTTAAGCATCAAAATATTGTTTTGATACTAAAAGATTCTCTTCCGTGATGCATTTGAGACATTGAACCATGCCACTAATGCTCTGGTGGAGATTAGTGGACTACAGTGGTGTCGCAATCTCTGACTCCAGCGTCTCTTGAATAACTTTGGAGTGTGACACAGACATCAACTTTATATATTGTGCATCATAATGGATATGTATATATGTATTTATATATACTGTATGTATAAAGTCAAGTAAATTTTATTTATATAGCGTCAAATCACAATCACAAATCAAAAGTTATCTCATGAGACTTTCCAAGTAGAGCAGGTTGAGAGCGCACTCTTTGATTTACAGAGACCCAACAATTCCCCCATGAGCAAGCACTTGGTGACGGTGGCAAGGAAAAACTCCCCTTTGATCGGCAGAAAGCTTGAACATAGCCTTGCTGAAGGTGGGCGGCCATCTGCCTTGACTGGTTGGGTTGACAGAGAGAGAAAGGAGGGGTCATGGATGAGTAGGGGTACACAGATGCACAGTAACACCAAGTACAGTAACAGTGGTGGAGGTCCGCAGTGGCCATAAAGGTCTCCGTCTCTAGAAGACAAGAAAACAACTCCAGGGAAGAAGTTCAGTTAGTAACATTCAGGAATGGATGAGAGGAAGAGGATGGGAGAGGAGAGAGAGAATGAGAGAGGAGCCCAGTGCATCATGGTCCCCCGGCAGCCTAGACCTGTAGCAGCATGACTAGGGGCTGGTCCAAGGCGAGCCTGAGCCAGCCCTAACTATAAGCTCTGTCAAAGGGGAAAGTTTTAAGCCTACCGTGAAATGTAGAGAAGGTGTCTGCCCCCCTGACCAACATTTGAAGATGGTTCCACAGGAGAGGTGATAACTGAAAGTTCTGCCTCCGATTCTACATTTAGAGATTCCACGAACCACAAGTAGCCCTGCATTCTGGGATTGCATTCTGCGTTCTAGTCAGTTAAAATGGTTCTATTAGCTCCTTAAGATATGATGGTGCCAGGCCATTAAGGGCTTTAAGGAGAAGGAGAAGGATTTTGAATTCTATTCTGGATTTTAGAGGCAGCCAGTGCAGATCAGCCTATTTTGGAGAAATGTGATCTCTTCTCCTGGTTCTTGTTAGAACACCTGCAGCAGCATTCTGGCCCATTTGGACAGACTTAAGGGAATCATTTGGGCAGCCTGATAAAAAGGACTTGCAGTGATCCAACCTGGAAGTGACAAATGCATGGACTTAATTTTTCTGCATCTTTTTGAAATGTGTCTACGGTAATTTTTGCAATATTATGTAGGTGAAAAAGACTTTTTTTTATTTTTTTTTTAATGTGAGTTAAAAGACACGTCTTGATCAAATATAACTCCCAGATTTCTTACGGTGGTGCTGGCGACCATGGGAATGCCATCCAGAGTGGCTACATCATTAGATAGTGTGTTTCTAAGGTGTTTAGGGCCAAGAAAAAGAACTTGATTTAGTCATCCAGGTTTTTATGTCCCTAAGATACGCCTGACATCTAGTAAGGCGATAGGTTTAATCCAGCTTCATTGTTATCATCTGCATAACAATGAAAATTGATGGAGTGTATATATGAGGGGAATAATATTGATGCACAGAACCCTGTGGAACTCTAACTTTTGCGTGCAAAGAGGATTTTTCGTTAGCGTGTACAAACTGAAGTTGATCTGATAAAAAGGACTTAAACCAGCTTAATGCAGTTCTTTTATTGCAAATTAAATGTTCTAGGCTCTGTATTAGGATCTGATGCTCAATGCTATCAGATTATATTATCAAATTATATTATATAAATGTATATATATGTATAAAGTAGGCCTATGTGTGTGTATATAATATTGCGTATACTTACTCACTCACAGACAGAGCATTGTTTATTGTATAGATGGAAACTGAAATAATATTGCAAATATATTTAAACATTTATATTTTATATATATATATATTTATATATATATATATTTTTGGTTTGGTTTAACAAGTACAGTGGATTGTGTTATAATTGGACAGTGAGACAAAACCTTGGCAATTCATATATTAACATTGGTGCGAAAATGCAGGCTTCATTTTGAAAATCCGTATCGGAAGTGAAGTTAAGTGTGTGTGTGTGTGTGTGTGTGTGTGTGTGTGCGTGCGCGCGCGTGTGTGTGTGCCGGGGCTGGATGTCACACACAGAGCGCCTCTCAGGCGCGATGCTCAGTGGACGCGGAGTCGCGATGAGCTGCGCGCTTCGGCGTCGTTGCTCCAGGCGAAAAACGCACGAAACCAATCGAACGCAAATCGAAAAGCGCCGTCGACGCTGCGGCCGCTGATGGACGCGAACACTGCGCTCGGATGACGTTCGGGAGGACGTGAGCTGGGCGTTCGGACGGACGCACTTCGGTTTCGGACCCGTCGGCTCTCCGGTGGCTGCTCGGGTCTTTGTGCCGCCGGCGCAGCTTTCCCCATTTGCGAAAGAAAGGTATGATGCTCCTGCGGCGTGACGGCGAGGTTTTTGTTTTTTTTCGTCTTTAAATAGCAGGACATGTGCAGCGTTTACATTGATACTCCAGTTCGGCGTTTTTCTATGTGTTTAGTTTATTTAACTCAGGACTGACGGCTTGGCAAATGCCGCACACTAAATCTCCCCACAAGTGAGAGCACACACACACACACACACACACACACACGCGCGCACGCAAACATAAATCCCATAACCAATTGGGGATTAATGCAGTTTTTCTTTTTCTTTTTTTTTGACATCCTTTTTTTTTTTATCCATTTTGCGCTTTTACGCACCCAGAGTGCCAGATGGAACACTTGGCGCGGCCAGATGTCCCGCTGTGATCACGCGTCTGTCACAGTGGCATCTCTCCATCCTTTGTCTGAATACTCTTGTGTTTCGCGAGCAGCCTCCTTCCCTCAACACATGGGACAGCTACGAGTTTGTGTGTGTGTGTGTGTGTGTAAAGTATCGAACCTGGTCTTGGACTGCGCAAAGGAGTCAGTGTTGGTGACAGTGGCCACACCTCACTCATCCACTGCCGCTCAACAGCATTTTCAAAAGGGATCAGACTCTTTTTTTTCATGTTTAATTCACGATAAACCTTTATCATTAGCAGAGACTCACAAACGGATTTCCCAAAGTGTATAAGAGTGGCATCTGTAGGATGAACGGTGTGTGAATTGTGAGTGTTTACGATGAAAGTGTACTAACTCTTGGCAGTGGCGTCACCGCACGTGGAACGCGTCAAATAACGAGCCGCTGTTGTACACGAGGCTGAACTGTAAATCAATGAGGGGCGGATTGACTGCAGTGGAGGAGGCTTGTCAGTGTGATCGATGGCATTGATGGTCTGAGACGGGATGACAGACAGGCAGGCAGGCAGACAGACAGACAGGCGGCATTTGCTTCCATGGCAGAGTTAAGCACACCTCCACAGTCCCAGAGAAATTTTCCAGCAGTCATCTCGGTTCCATCCATGAAGATGGAACAGGAAGTCCATTTGCTTGGACCTCCTGTCAATGCTGTTGCTAAAATATTACATCAATCCAGTCCAGATTGATCGGTGAGAGACTCCACCCTGCAGAGTTTCAGGGGCGAGTTGATGCTTCTCTGGATGCGGTGCTTCTTTTTGCCCTGAACACAACCATGCATTTTTATGAATTAGGAACTTTTCGAAAGGAACTGTCATTTTCGGAGGTCCCTCAACACCCAAGAACCATCCATGGATCTTGCCTTTTTGCATTCACACCAACAGAAAAGCGAAAGCGGTACTCTTAAAAGTGACACACGGTAAGCCAGCAGAAAACAGTTATACCGTGTGCACCACTGTTGTTATACATGTGGCTGTTGCCGATATTGCACTGATGTCACAGACGCGGGAAGGTAGCCTCACTTTCGGATCCATTGAGAGACGTCCTCACAACAGATAGACATGGTTTCTCCTTGGCAGCATGCCCACCTCCAATCTGCTTGTCTTGAGTTCTAGTCCAATAAAACACAGGAATATAAACCACAGAAATAACTGTGGTTGATTCTATCTCATTATTCCTTGTTCAGGCTGTGTGTACACACAAAAAGGCTCTGGTTCTTGGAACTGTGAAAAGGTTCCTCTGGCCTGAAAGAATCCTAAATAATTTTACAGGGTTTGCTCCTGCAGAACATGAAAAAAGTGCAGGCCTCCCTAAAATGTGCCACGCGGTCCTCCATCCGTCCATTGTCTTCCATTTGTCTGGTACCGGGTCCCTATGGCAACAGACTTTGCAAAGTAGCCAAAACCCCCCCTCCGGTGTGTTCAGGGTCAGCACTGGAGCCTCTTACCAGTTGGATGTGCACCTTTAAGAGCAGACCCTCCTGAAGACAACCTGCACCTGTAGAGCCGTCCAGTGGGAAGGATGTTGAATAGGTGCTCCCCAGGTTGAGAGGGGTCGAGAGACCGGGAGCTGGCGATGTCCTCCAAGGAAAGCAGTGAGCAACCAAAGATTTTTTAGGGTATTTAATGACGCTGTACTGCTTTCCTGTCTGCTGCTGAGCAGTTGGCATACCACGCCATGATGCCGTATGACAGGATACTCTCAATGGTGGAATGGTAAAAGGCCTCAAGCAGCTTCTCCTGGATGTCATTCCTCTGTAGTGCCCTTAAGGATTGCAGTCTCTACACCCTCTGGACACAGTCCCCTTTGGTGTATAGTGGAACAGGGTCTCTTTTGTGCCTTATTTGACCATTTCCTTGGTTTTGCAGATACTGAGCAATAAGTTGTACTCGGAGAACCACTCTAATGGCTTCTGGACCTCTTCCCTGTATGTCAACTCATCTTCCACAGTGATAACGCCAACCATTGTGGTGTCATCTGCAGATTTAAGTATGTTATTGGTTGGGTTGGATGGGGGTGCAGTTGTATGTATACAAGACCCAGAGGACAACCAGTGCTGAGCATCATTGTGAAGGAGTAGAGGGGTGGGGGGCACCTTACCTGTTTGTGGTGCAGTCAATGAGAAAGTTTTTGATCCATGCACAGATGGAAGCAGGAAGTCTCGGTCATTGGCCGTGCCAACCAGGATGTCGGGGATGATTGTGCTGAAGGCTGAGATGTAATCAACAAAAAGCATCCCGATGTTGTTCCCCAGGTCTTTCAGATGGCTCAGTGCTGTGTGTAGAGGGATAGTGATGGGCCGGTTTGGTTTCCCTTCTAATGGGGGTGTATGTATGGATGGAGTACCGCTCTGCATGCCTGCTGTACGTCTGGTCCAATGAGTTCTTCCCTCTGGTGGGACTTTGCGCCTGTTGTCTTCAAGCAAGCTTGGTTAAACTCCCAAGTAACGATAGAAGCTTGTTTGTGGTGTCTTGCCGATGGGAAGGGGCTATGCGAATGTAAGCATCTGGTGGAATATAGACAGCAGTGGTGATCACAATTGAGAGTTCTCTGGGTAGTTAAAAGGGTCTGCAAATGACCGTCAGTACTCCCAAGGGGGGAGATGGATGCAATGGATGTAAAGGACCTTACTGTTCCTACACCAGATGGTAGGTTTGAGGGGCTGTCTATTTAATGTACCTAGAAGGCCCACTCTGCATCCCTGCTCCTGTGCTCTCTGTGCTGTCTGTGCTGCCTCTCAGGCCCAACGACAATCCAGGAAGAGCCTGGTGGTCTCGCGATGTCCTGTGGAATATTGTGAGCCTGCTTGAAGTCCCTTGAAATGTCAACGCGACACATGAATCCAATATTCTGCCACTTAGAGGGAATATAGTTTTTGTTTGTTCCCATACACACTACCACACACCTATGTTCTTTTCTATCATGAGTACGACGCGCCAAAGCATCAGATGCCCCAACCACCTCTACTATCTCCAGCGATTCTATGATTCCAAGTTCCCTATGGATGTCTGAGCTCCTCAACCTATCTCTGGGGCGAAGCCAAGGCACTCTACAGAGGAGGCTCATTCGGCTGCTTGTGTCATTCTTTCGGTCTGTACACAGAGCACATGCAGCGTAAATTCGAATGTTTTGACAGCTTCACCTTCTGGCATACCCAACCTATTCACCACAACTGAACTGCACAGTGCCTGCATTTGCCTGTCCGACTCACGCTCCCCCTCACCCAAAACAAGACCCCAAGATTCTTGAACCCATCCAGCTGGGGCAGAAACAAGATCCTGCGGAGGAGGAGTGGTCGCCTGCAGCCAAATAAGCGTGCTGTCTTTAGGCAAACTTGTTTGGGCGTTCAAAGGACAATCTAGCTTTATGATGTGCACATATGGCTCTACCTTCACTGTCAAGCTCTTGTGTGGATAGTGAGATACAGTTTTGTCAGGTGAGAGACTTGTTCTCTCTGTATGAATTGCATCACCAACCCAAAGATCTTTTTTTTTTTTTTCATGCTGCTTTAAACCCATGCTCCATTTACACCCGAAGAGTGAAAGTTGTGCCCTGCAGAGGAAGCACTTCTGTTAAGCTTATACCTAACAGACCATAGCTCATAAGCACAAATTCTCTGATTGTTCAATTTCCCACGGGCTAGTCTGTCTATTTTTATCTCAAGTGAGCCACATGAAAACATCCATGTGAGATGTTTAGATGTGTTGATTTGATTTTTGCAGACGTCGACCACTCATATGCATCATCTGGCACATTCAGTACTTCCAATTTGGGTGCAGTCATGCTGTCAATTTGCCGCTAACCGGCTCGCGCTGATGCACATTTTTGCAGCTGAATGTTGATGAAAGGTCCTTCTACTCTAAGATTTTTTTTTTTATTATCGGCTTGTGAAACACGCATAGAGATCCATCAAGGGCCTAGCACTTGGTACACAATTTATAATTTGCTGGTGCACGTGAAATGAATCAGCAACCGTTCACCATAATTTAATCAAGTCAATCAAGTTACAACATTCCTTGGTTCCAGTTTTAATTGCCGATTGAAAACACAACATTTGAATCAAGGAAACTCTTCCGGAACATTTTCCTTGTCTTCCATTCCATGAAGCCTTATGAGTAAAGCCTTTACTGCCAGTCTATGGTCCTGCTTGCAAACCTCACTAGTTGAAAAGTCCCTATATGAATCACATGGAAGCCATTACTGGGACCTGAAGTTGAACACAGGGAGGCCAGCGCACAAATTGAGAGCACAAGGAGATTCGTTATTAGATTAAGACTCTGTAGCCACGCTGGAAAGCACCCACTTAGAAAATTAAAAAAAAAAAAAAAAAAAAAACCAAAACAATCTTTTTTCTGTTGAATTGAAAATTCAATGGAAATAAGAGAAATATTATGAACTGCTGTCTGGGATTTGTCTGTGCTTGTGTCTCCTGAGGTGTGTATTTGAGTGATAAGAGGGGAAAGAGAGTGGTTGGTGTAGAGTTGATGTTCCGGCTACCATGGCAACAACTACCCCTCCTCCTCCCTGTCCTTTCTCAACCATACCCTCCCATTCATCCCCATTGTCGCTGTTAAGCTCCGTTGCCCTTGGAGACCACAGGGGACAGTTGGAGAATGTGGCGTCTCAGGGGAGTATATAACACACATTCACCCCAAAATAAAATAAATAGAGGTGTACTAGTGGAGGGTATCAAAGCACTGATTTATTTTTTGCTGAGGAATTGCACTCGGACTCAAGTTGCTCCCTTTCAAAAAGCAAGAACATTTAAAGAGCTGCTGTGATGTTTGGCCGTCTCTGAAGACATGAAGCCCAGAATAGAAGGTGGTGTAATTACCCTTTATTGGCTGAGAGCACACTTGGGGTTAAATCACTTGAGTTTCCTCATAAAAAACGCCATTGAGGCACAAGAATGGGCCCAGCTTTTTCACACATCTTGCCAACATTTCCACACCCTTCACTCTTCTCGCTGCAGTCGCCTGGTGCGTTTGAGATGCTTTTGCTCCTGTCTGTGATGACGAGTCCTGCCTCAGTGCTTCCACTTCCTTTCCCCTTCACCATCTTCCAAACTTCTTTCACTCGCTTACCTCTCTTCACAGGCCTCCAAAATTGATTCCCTCAGGAGTAAAGTGGACTTGCTGCGCCTCCCTCTGGCTCTCTCCTCCAAGTCAATCAGTCACAAGAGCCAGCTGGGTGTAGTCTGGCAGAAGGGCGGCGGCAGCGGTGGTGGCAGCCCAGGGGCAGGAGGGGCCCAGAAACCCCGACCATTGCCAGCCTCTGACATGGACAACGAGTCGACGTACTCAGGATACTCCTTTAAGTCATCTCACTCCCGCAGCTCCCGCAAACACAGGTAGAAGAACGCCTACTGGACTGAGTTGCAAGGAGGTCTTCAACTCACACTTGTTTTCATTGTGACTGTCTGCTGATTGTTTTGCCAGCTAATCCTTTAGCCTGTAAAATGTCTGCAAGTGGTGTAAAATGTGTCCTTGAGCCCAGGTTACATTTTGGGATTGTATTGTCTGACCAACTGTCTGAAACCAGCGATGAGTAAACATTTTGAGTTCACAGTATGTTACTTGCCACTGTTACTTGAAAAGTGGCTCAATCCATAGAACCTGAAAGAAAGACATGAATTCGAAGGGCATATTGTAGCGTGCATGGCTCCACTAAGGCCTTTGTAGTATTCCCTGAGAATCTTATAGAGTCAGCCATTCCTCCCCAAGCATTGTTGCAGACAATACACACCCTTTCAACAAAAACTATTCCCTGATGGTATTGGCCTCTTTCAGCAGGATAATGCTCTCTGCTACACAGTGAAAGTGGTTCAGGAATGGTTTGAGGAACACTTCAACCAGTTCAAAGTGTTGACCTGGCCTCCAAATTCTCTCAATCCAGTCCAGCATCCGTGGGATGTACTGGGCAAACAAGTGCGATCCATAGAGGCCCCATCTCACAACTTATGGGGCTTAAAAGATCTGCTGCTAACATCCTGGTTCAAGATACCACAGCACACCTTCAGTGGTCCAGTAGAGTCCAGGACTCAATGGGCCAGGACTGTTTTGGCCGCAAAATGGGGACCTACACAATATTAGGCAGATGTTCGTAATGTTATGGCTGATACAAGTATGTTTGACTTTAGCTCCCCATAGGATTAAAAAAAATGGAGCTACATAATACTTCAACATTGTGGTGGTACAAAGACGGCAACAAGGACAAATTTAAATAATAGCATAAATATGTGGAAATTATTATCTGAAATTTTTTTTAATGTTCTCTTTAATTTAAAGCAAATTGCCCAAAGGTCGTTTTTGCCTGTCAGAAAAGGTTGTCACCTCAATAGCTGTGAAATACTCACACGCATGGCATTGTATGTCGTCTTCTAGTATACGAAGTTTCAAATTATTATTGTGCATCATGGCATGGATAATAAAGCGCTGCTCATTTATCTTTTTTCTCTTCTCCAGGGAGAGAAGGGACAGGCATCGCGCCAAGACTCATGACAGCAGCTTCCGTGGAGACAAATCTGTGATCATTCAGGCTCCAGGAGAGCCCCTGCCTGACACAGAGTCCACCCGAGGAGACGACAGAGTCAGGCTCTATGAATCATTCATCAGAGTTTCTGTCTTTGTCGACCGTCTATCACCAACACTCTCTGCTCTCTTGTTTTTCAGGATGACAACTGGGGTGAGACCACCACGGTGGTCACGGGCACCTCTGTGGACAGCATTTCGAATGAGGACCTGACACGAATTTCCAAGGACCTGGAGGAGTCCTCGCCACTGGCATGTCATCGCTACCTTGGCCCTGCCTTGGGTGCCATTGTGGGGCTCTTCGCCCTGGTCACCCCACTGGCCTTCTTGGCCCTCCCGCAGCTGCTGTGGCGGGATACGCTTGATGCTTGTGGCACGCCATGCGAGGGCCTCTACATTTCACTGGCCTTCAAACTCCTGATCCTCCTCATCTCCACCTGGGCACTGTTCCTCCGACCTCCCAGAGCTGCTCTGCCACGCTTCTTCGTCCTACGCTGTCTGCTGCTGGCGCTCGTGTTTCTCTTTGTGGCCTCTTATTGGCTGTTCTATGGTGTGCGGGTGCTGGAGCCCAGAGAGACAGACTACAGGGGGATTGTGGGCTATGCAGCATCTTTGGTGGATGCACTGTTGTTCATCCAGTATTTGGCCCTGGTGCTGCTAGAGGTCAGGCACTTGCAGCCGGCCTTCTGTCTGAAGGTTCTGAGGACCACAGATGGATACCGGCAGTTCTACAATGTGGGACATCTCAGGTGAGCGTGTTTGGATGGATTTGGATTATTTTAGATGGTAGCAAAGTCATTTGTTTTTGCGTACTCCACACTGTGTAGTCAATTATTACAGACTGCTCTTAAGTCACCCCTCCCTACCTGACTTCACCCATCGCAAAGATTGAAAATTGTTTCTAGCAGACGTGTTATAACATAAACTCATGATTTTGTGGTCATTCAGTGGAAATGTCTATATATGTGTTTTTTAATTTGTTGCCAACTCTGCATAATCACTTCTTAAAAGACATCATCTTTGTGTGTCATTTGCTGAGTCTTACAGTTCCTGTTCCCTCAGAACCCACTGAGAGAGTGTCTGTTTTTCCATCATGTGCAATGCAAACGAAAGATAGATGTTGATAGCAGGTATGTGTTTTGGAATGCAGTTTAAGTAACTTTTTTTTTTTGTTTTCCTCTTAATTATTATCATTAGTATTCAGCGAGCAGCAGTGTGGGTTCTGGACCAGTACTACTGTGACTTTCCAGTCTACAACCCTGCCCTCCTCAACCTGCCCAGGTCCATCCTCTCCAAAAAGATATCAGCCTTCAAAGTCTACAACCTGGAGGAAGGTGAAATAATCTTGTACACATTTGAACTGTTTAAAGTCATGTCATCAGCCATGTATCAACTTGCTTCGCACCATTCCTCCTGTTCGATGGGGCAAAAAAAATATTCAAATGGTGTGAATTTAAAATGCACTTTTAAAAGGTTACATTGCAAGTTGCAAAAGTGTGATATGAGGATGCAGCTGATCAATCCATGGATATACTGTTGCATTTGTGAGGTCAAGGAAGTACAAAACAATGAGTAAACTGAATAATGATCCTCAAAATGTGCATTAAGTGTTCATATGTTGATTTAGGAAATATACCAGCTGCATGAAATCACAACCCGCAACTGTAATGTAGCAAAAGTTCTTCCCTAAACCAAAGGTCAATTCAGTGGATGGCCATCTCTAAAGATAGCAATTTCCTTCCACAGAAAACACTGCCAATAACTGTACGGCACAATCCAGAACCATGATTGCAGCTGCTGCTCGCAAAAGAGACAACTCTCACCATGAGTTCTACTATGAGGAGGCGGAGGTGGAGCGAAGGATCCGCAAACGCAAAGCCAGGTGAGGAGGTGTCAGGACACAAAGTGAATTTATCAATCAAGATTGAGTTTAGGGGCGGTTATGGGGGGGGGGCTTGCACTGTCTCGGTTGTGGGGGACTATGGTCTCCCTGGGATGGTGGGCTCCTTTCTTGGGGTCTGAGCGGGTTACTGGGGTGTGGGGCGGTGGACTTTGCTTGCGCTTGGGGGACAGAACCTGGGCTGGGGTCCCACCCTCTCCTGCCCTGCTGTGGGCAAGTCTTGGTTGGTGGTGGGCTCTGACCGCTTGGGTCCCTGTGCGGCTGCCCTCAATGAATGAATGAATTTTATTTATTCAGAACATGTGTAACAAAATTAAAAAAGCAAAATGATAAAAAAATAAAAACAAATATCGACAAAACATAGCATGTACACATGTTCAAAAAGGAAAAGGAAGAAGTATAAACCTTTTTTTTTTTTTAGCTCCTACCCCTTTGTAACTCCTCTCAGTTTATAAACCCACTACGTGTCATTGCAAGTATATCTACAAATTGCTATATAGATATACAATAAATGTATACCCTACAAATATCCATATAAATATAGAATACACATATACTACAATTCTATCCATATAAACATATAATAATCACATACTACATAAACATCCATATAAGTATATAATATTCTATACATATATCCATATAAATGTATAATACACCTACTTCATAGCTGTCCACATCATGCAAGTGCTATGCAAGTGTCCTCAGCAAAATCTAACATGATATACTAGGCAATTATAATATAATGATTTTCACTATTTATTGATATCTTCACCACATTCCCAGTTAACACGCTCCCTCCTCTATGTACCTGTTCAGAAATAATGTCTTGCTTCTCCAATAAAAAGACTTTGCAGATGTACATGAAGCAAAGTACAAACATAATTGTTCCACAACGTCGCCGCACAGCTCGACATGCACATGCTTTTCATTATTGTTCAAACCTTTTGTTTTTTGAAATTTAAATCACCCCTTGCATTATAACTTCCCTCCCTGTATGTGAACATTCCCTGGATATTTTTTGAGCAGTTAATTATTTCTTGCTCTGTGCGTTATTTGCGCCGTTTTGAATGTAACCAGATCCATACGTTTCAACAAATGTGAGTTTATGAACAGTGGTTTTGTTTGGTCTCTGTATCCTGCATTGTTTGGGGTTGTTGTGGTGTGGTTGTGACGCTCCAATCTAATTTCAGATCTTTTGCTGACAAACATTCATAGCACGCATGCATGCATACGCATGCACATGCACCCACAGGCACCCACGCATGCAGACACAATACGGCTGGAGTAAGGCTGAAATTGTCACGTAACCTGATAATAAAGGAAATGCAAGACTGTACAACAGGAGTATTTCAGACTCCTCCTTTGCAGAGCAAATCTGTCGTGTCTGCGTCGTGTCTGCGTGGGTTCTCTCCGGGTACTCCGGCTTCCTCCCACCTCCAAAGGCATGCTGAGGTTAATTGGCTCCTCTAAATTGCCCATAGGTGTGCGTGCGAGTGTGAGTGATTGTCTGTCCCTCACGTGGCCCTGCGATGAGCTGGCGACTCGTCCAGGGTGTTACCCCGCCGCTCGCCCCTTGTCAGCTGGGATCGGCTCCAGCGCGTCCGCCACCCGTAACCGGAATAAGTGGACGAAGATGAGATGAGTAGTACTCAGAAGATGATTCATGATGCACTGATCAGGTACCATGCTTCTCCTCCCAGACTGGTTGTAGCAGTAGAAGAAGCCTTCACCCACATCAGGCGTCAGCAGGAGGCGGAGTCGACCGCATCCTCCCCCAAACACCCACGGGATGTGATGGATCCCAGGGAGGCAGCCCAGGCCATCTTTGCCCCAATGGCAAGGGCTATGCAGAAGTACCTCCGTGCCACCAGGCAGCAGTGCTACCACAGCATGGAGAGCATCATTAACCACCTGCAGTTCTGCATCACACACAACATGAGCCCCAAGGTCAGGACAGATCTTTCAATCATTCATGTTTATTGAATTGATTTTTTTGTTTTGTTTTTGAATGTAGAATATGTAATTTTCATTATTTATCACATCCTACAGTTTTTATTTTAATTTAGGAACAAAACTTAAATGTTTATTATTTATGAAAATTATGACTTGTTTTCAGAAATATTTGTTTCAGAAATGTGATATTGTAGTTCTTTGTTATGTATCTAAAATTTAGATTAAAACAAAGAACGTGTGTTAATTACTCAATCTAATTAATCACTAACTATATATAAATTGAAGAGCACGTAATATTCTGTGTGTGTGTGTGTGTGTGTGTGTGTGTGTGTGTGTGTGTGTGTGTGTGTGTGTGTGTGTGTGTGTGTGTGTGTGTGTTTTAGGCATTCCTCGAGCGTTACCTCAGTCCAGGTCCAACCCTGCAGTACCTGGCCAACAGCAGGGGGTGCCAGTGGACACTTGTGAGCGAAGAACCAGTAACCGCGTCTCTGCGGAATGGCCAAGTCTTCTCTCTCAGACGGCCTGACTTCTCCTTGGTTGTCACGGTGACACCCCTCCCCTTCCTGCATCTTGGCGAGGAATTTGTTGACCCTAAGAGCCACAAGTTTGTCATGAAACTCCAGTCAGAGACATCTGTCTAAGAGGAGGAAGATGAATCAACATTACTAATCTTAGTAATTTCTGGGTATTTTTGGTATAGTCATTTATCATTTTTATTTTCTGTTGGTCCAATTACAGAAACAAAAAGGCAAGATAAGAGAAACTCCCCATTATCTGTGTTCCTCCCTGGTTACTGCTGCATAAAATTGCTGACTGTACGGGTCTGATAATGGAATGCAGGCTATTTCCACTTCCTACTACTAATGGATAAGGGTTGTTTTATTGTCGAAGTTTACCAAATTTGAATGAAATGCTTGTTTCTATAAATTAGACTATAGTGTAAGAACATGGTATGGCTGCTCTTTTTTTGAAAAAACAACAAAAAAAAACAAAACAAAACAAAACACTCAGGCTTGGGAAGCTTTACTTTCTCACTCTTTCATATAGTGGATCTCTTATACTTTATGTTTGCTGATATTCGGTCTTTGAAGGCCCCAAAGCAAGAAATAAAAACAGAACAAAATGAAACTGGACTTCCTCACCAATGGATTTACTCACTGAGTCAAAGGGAGGTTTTTTGTTTTTTTTTAAACTGGTTTCTCCTTTTAGTCCAGTGAATGTTCAACCTGCTTTCCACTGAAAGCCCAACTGTAAGAAGTGAGAAACACTGGGCGGACTTGACTCATGAAGCATTGTTTTAATTCCTGTTCAGCTTCTTTGAATCACTTCTCATTTCCAACCATACTTACCAACATTAGTTGCTTTTTTTGGGTCTTTTTTTTTTTTTTGGCTTACACTCCAACATAACCAACCGTCCAAGCCTAGTATAGGACTAGTTTATGACCAGGAATACTGGGAACATTTCACCTTTGTAGCTGAGGTCTGACCTCTTTGTACGTCTTTTTTTGGGGAACTTAACGTTCATTTGAGACCTTAATATTTCGAAGTATGGGAATTTTACGCAGGTAAAGTGGACCCCTGGTGTAGAATCTCAGTAGCCCCCAAAGCCCAGTTTTTCTTCTTTTCTCTTCGATATAAACAAACCACGGCAAGGCCTTTCATGTTCTAACTTTGGGGCCCTGCTTTGTTGAGGTGCTCCATGGTAAAAATTTAGTTGTACAATAATACCTCATTGATTTAGTTTGTTAAATCAACGTCAAGCCAGCAGTGGCTAATGTAGCTTCCAAACTCTGTTCATCATGACATTACGCAGCGCCCTCTGGAGCCACAAACGGGCTTTTGCAGCCTGTGTCACGTAAGCCGCTGTATTTCTGAAGATTAAGTCGCAGGCTATGGGGGTTTGGGCTTCTGCCCCTCATGGCGATTTCGGTTTTGCGGGTGTAAAACATAATTACACTTTAAGCATTTTTTAAATGGCAAAGACCAATGAATGTGGTGAGGCAAGGAAGCAATTTGGAAAACAAGTGAACAAACAACATTTTCTGTAAACATATTATAATTTCAGAATTTCCATTTGCAGTCAGATGAGAATAGTCAAATAGCCTAAGAAGAGAGGAGTAAAGAAACCAGGAAATATTTGCATTTAAGAAGCACTTTGCCTTTTTAAAAAGTTACTCAAAACCCAGTAAATTGATAACCATTTCTATGAGAAGTACTGAAGCTGTTTTATTGGCAGAACAACACAGGTTTTTTTTCTTTTTTCTTTTTTGGCTGCATAGTTTGAGATACTTTTGTTTGTCTTTTGATATTCACTGGTGTCATTTTACTGCAGCTTGAGCATATCGTGCCGCTCAATGCTCACATGTGTTTTTCTGTTCAGTTTTGGAAGGTACTTTTGCAGGGTTTTTTTTTTGATCAGTTTGTTCTGCTGTCACTTTGTAATACTTAATCTAACACATGTAACTGCTACACTCCTTCTTAGAGGTGATGTAAAAGGTTTTTAATAAATGAGCTCATGATCTGCTCTGACGTCATTTGTCTCATGTGAGTCACATGCTGTCTGAGTTGGGAGGGTTTTTTGTTCTGCAGTGAAGACAGGAAGGAAGCATGTGTGGGAGTAGATCTTGTGAACAACGTGTAAAATACTTCTCTTTGTATAGGCATGTATATCAGTATCACAATCAGAAATACTTTATTATTAGGAGAAAAATTTTATGGTCACAGTTGATCCATGTCAGTATAAATAGAAAAATACAGGAAGGAAGTACCAGGATATGACAGAATATAACAAATATTGCAAAATATAAAGACCCAATATGAACAGTATATTTGCAATAAAAAAATATAAACAAATAAATAAAAACTAAATTAAGTGAAAATGAAGTGTAAAGTACTTTTCTGGAACAGCAGTATGCAACAGACACAGGCATTATCGATATAAACATAGACATGAGAATATAGACATGAGTACAGTTACAAGATGTGCTGATATTGTAGTATTCAAAATATTGCTGTGTGTATTTACTGCAGTTGTCCTCGTCCTCCCCGTTGTCTTCATCCGCTCATCTGGTTTGCGAGGATAGGCGTCTCAGCAGAGAAAGCCAGACTCGCCTCTCCTCAGCCACTTCCACCAGTTCATCTAGGGGGGCACCGAAGTGTTCCCGGGCCAGCCGGGAGACATAACCTCCTTTTATGTTTAATTAACATAGGAACCAAATAAATGAACCTAACCTCTCCATGATATCCTCCCGCTGGGAGGAGGCCCTGGGGTCGAAAATCTCCTGAGGGAGACGTTCCTGCAGCATTCTGATCAGACCCCATAATCACCTCAACTGACTCCTCTTGATGCAGAGGAGGAGCGGCTCTACTCTGAGGCCCTCCCCAATGTCCGAACTCCTCGCGCTATCTCTAAGGGCCAGGCCACTCTTCGAAGGAAACTAATTTCCACCGCTGGTATTCGCAATCTCATTCTTTCAGTCACTACCCATTGCTCCTCCTGTCTCCGAGGTCCGGCAATCGGATGGACTCTCCTCTCCAGGACTGTAGAGAAGACCTTACAAGGGAGGCTGAGTAGAGTGATCCCTTAGTAGTTGGAACACACCCTCTGGTTCCCCTTCTTGAAGATGGGAACCAGCACCCCAGTCTACCGCTCTAAAGGCGCCGCGTCTGATAAACATGCGGTGTTTCACAGGTGCGTCAGCCAATACAGTCCTACAACATCCAGAGCTTTAAGGAACTCAGGACGGATCTCATCCACCCCCGGGGTGCTGCTGCTACGGAGTTGTTTGACTACATTGGTGACCTCAGCCCCAGCCCCCACTCCTGAATCCCCCAAGTCTGTCTCCTACATGGGGTACATGCTGGTGGGATTGAGGAGATCCCCTAAGCATTCCTTCCACCGCCTACGTCCCAAGTTCAGGTCAAATGCCCCAAATCCCGACTGTATACTGTGTGAGTAGGGTGCTGTTTCCCACTCCTGAGCCACTGGACGGTTTTCGAGAACCTCTTCAAGGCCACCTGAAAGCCCTCGTTCATGGCCTCGCCAAACTTTTCCCGCGTCCGAATTTTCTGACTGCCGAGCCGCAGATTGCTTGGCATGCCAGTAACTGTCAGCTGCCTCAGGCATCCCACCGGACAGCCACAGCCCGTAGTACCACTTCTTCAGCTTGATGGCATCCCTCACCTCCGGTATCCACTCGCAGGTTCTGACATTGCTGCCCTGACTAGCCCCGGCAACCTTGTGACCACAGCTCTGGACAGTCGCTTTGGCAATGTCAGCCTGAAATTCCCTGCATAGTCCGGCAGATGTTGAATGACCTCAGCCGCCTCAGAAAGCAGAAGTGGCTCTGGCCGTTGTGTGTTTGATTTTTTTGTCCCATCTAGTTTATTGTCAATTCTGCTTTTATGTCATAGCTGATTGGTGTGTGTGTGTATATGACTATATACAGTATATACTGTGCAAATGTGAGCAAAGAATGGCGTGCACAACTAGTCATCAAAAAAAAAACATACAGGTTGAGGTTGTAAGACATATTGATTGCGAAGTTTGATTAAGGGGACATCAAAACATCGCAGTCATGATAGCAAAGCTGAACACGAACGACATCAAAAACGTAACAGTAACTTGACATCAAATCAACCCAGAATGTATTTGGAGGTAAACCGCTTTGCTTTATTGAGCTTTGGATCAGTTGATTTGTGGATTTGTAAAGTTGTTGAAACTGTTGAACCACAGTAAATTTAGACATCAATATTATTTAACTGCTGGATTTGGAAATAGTGTCTTTTGATCAGTTCTGTAACTAGAATCGTTACTCCATAGTCAACCAAAACTACTTTCTGACAATCCCTTTCCCACTAGTTGTGTTGGTGTTTGTAACTTCTCTTTTCTGGAGCACTGGGTGTGCACCTAGCATGACACTGTCGCATTGAAATAGGAAGTTGCCACGAGGTCTCTATGGTGTCTATTTGTTTCGAGCGCAATGAGACTACAAATCTTCTGTATTTTGTTCCTCCAAGGTAGGTCTACTTTTATTTGCTGGCATAATGAGGCAAAAGTCGATGTGTTAAACTTTCATGAAGAAAATGTATCGAATGACAGTTTTAAACGTTCCACATGTGCCCTGACATCGACAGACAGAAATACAGGAAGACCGTATTGGTAGGCTAAAAAGAAACTGAAAAGCTAAAAAGTCTAGCAGGGTTGCAATAAGCATGCATACTCTATCTGTCGCTGTACTTACGAGAGCTTTAAATAACAAATAAAGTGTGTCATGCCTTTGAATTTTGCGCATCTTGAACTCCTGTGGTATATTATACCTTCTCGTCTTTAAAGAAATGTGGAAGGACGGTATAGACTTCAGCTGTCTTTTACTTTGTCTCAGTCAAAATGATCCCGTGCAGCGTCAATAAAATTCAGGTCTGGACTCTGAGGTTCGGCCCATAACTGTCAGTGTCGCATGAGCTGTTTTGTTTTGGCGAGTTTGTGTTTTGAAAATATAACTTCTCTGCAGTGTGCTTGAAATCATTTGTCATGCCGAAAAAAATGGAACCGTTTGGAGTCAGATGCTTTACAGGAAGAATGACATGATGAATCGAACGCTGACTGTACTTTTCAGTAATTTTGACTGTACTTTTCAGCGTTCTCTGTTCTGTCAATTTGGAAAATTCCCCATTGCCGGACACACTGCGCGAGAGGTCATGAACTTAAACCTCATTTAAGATACCGCGTCATGTTGTCCAAGAGAGTAAATGCAAATTACCATCATCCATCAGTGACATTATCACCAAACATGACATTCAAAACAAACCCAGATGTGTGGAGTGTTGACAGTCATTTTACGGCTGGCAATGTTTAAAAATGTGACCCACATACTGTGTATTAACATTTAATAACCTGGAAAATGAACTAACTAAGCACAACTTCAAATGATCTGACACTTACATCTTCGCCTGGCCTCATCCCTTCATGCATGTGCAGTACAGCCTTTTTTTTTTATCCTCGAATAATCTTTTTTTCGAGGAATCCAGCAGTCCACATAGTCACCCACCGTATGTCTGGTTATGCTCAGGGGTTTCTTCAGTTAAAAGCAGTTGTTTCTTTGCCACGGCACCAAGCGGGGCGCACATGGGGTCATTGTTGGGCCCCTCCAAATATATTAGGAGTGTGGTATAGACCTACTCTACATGAAAAGTGCCCAGAGATAACCCTTAGCTTTTATTATTTATAATTGTATATAAATAATATTGAATTGAATCGAATTGAATTCCGGAAACTAAACAATAGCCAAAATAAGCTACTTGAAAGAGAGAGAAGTTGGAAATAATGATGCTGCTGATCAGTCTTTTGAAAAAACATTCTTACAGTGGCACTTGTTGAAGCTCTCACGGAGGTTTCCGCCTACATTGGAGATTCTATTACCTTGCCTTCCGGAACAGACCCAACATGGAATATCACAAAAATCACATGGTCAATATATTTCAACGACACCTGGATTGCTCAACATTCAAATGGAAGGACATATGTGAATATATTTTATCTGTACAGCGGGAGACTTCACCTCAACATCTTCACAGGTCAGTGTCGACATTTCATTTTCTCCTGATGTCAAAAACTTTCAGGTCATCAGTGTTTTTTTTTTTTTTTTATTTAATAGGTGATTTGACAATCAATGATTTGAGAAGAAGCGATGGCATTGAATACACTGTTCTGCTCAAATATACTGAGTCGAAGGAAATCGAAACCAAGGTCAAGCTCACAGTAAGAGGTCAGTATTATTCAGGTCTGAGTTTACCTTCTAGCTAAATATACTGATGGGGAAAATATAGGACCGATTCAGACTGCTGTGTTTTCATTTGGTATTATGAATTATAGCCTTATAAAAATATGAAACTTTATGTAAACTTTATGAACTCCATGGGTGGATTCCTTGGGTGTTTTTAAGTAAGGTGACTGGAAGAGCCGGAGGGGGATCGGTCTGGCATTGGCGGACGGAGCAGGCAGCGGTTGCATGCCAATTTTGACCACATAAGTTTTCGCTGCTTAACTTACTTGTCGTCAGTTTCAGTTGATTTTTCGTTGCATTTGAAGTTTAATTAGAACTATGGAGCTGTTTTTGGTTGATGTTTGTTGCACCATTTTTGTTAAATTTTCTAAGTCGGACCAAGTGGCACCTGGAGTGGGTTTGGAATCACCACGAGCTGCTCCCATTCAAGGCATCAACTTTGACATTTTTGGCATTTGGCACCTTTGGTATATAGTTTGATTACAACTATATCCACAGCATCTATCTATCTATCTATCTATCTATCTATCATATATATGCTGTATATGTGTTTATATATCTAACATTGATATTAATCAATGTTACATACAAATGTTATAAATAATTATATAGTATTATATAATTATACATAACATTAAAACCACTTTTTGTGTTTACCATAAAATATAATGGTAAATGGACTTGCATTTATATAGCGCTTTTCTACCTCAATGGCACTCGGAAGTGCTTTACACTACCGTAGCCTCATTCACCCATTCACACAGACATTGATGCACTGAAAATGCCATATAATGCAATAAATTCTCCAGGAGTTATATGTCTAATTTTTATTGAAAACTTTTGTCACCCGAAGGCATATGAATGAGATGACCAAAATATTAGGAACAGTATAACCCAGTACAGTTCAACAGCATCAAAATGTCAGTTCCAGTAACAATCGTGAAAATATTTCAGCGCCTCTCTCTCCCAATTGAAATTCAACAAACTTCTGAAGAGAAAATGTATTGCTGGGCTGTTGCATTTTCCTACAGTAATCACGCTGTGGTTTCAGTGCTATGGCTGATCACCCTATTGAGCAAATGTGAACATGGAAAGGATCAGTTCATTTCTGGATTTGTAGAGACTGTGTTGAGGTGCTGTAAATTTAGACATCACCTCTCTAACCACAATCCTCTCAAACCATTATTTTTTGACAATCCCTGACTGACCATTGTTATTGTTGTTGTATTTAAAATGCACTGGATTGATTGCAATCAAAGTTTATGTACACACTTATTAGCTCCAAAAGCTGAACCCAAAATGACAGTGGCATTATTAGATTGCGCAAAAACAGCAGGCCACTTTTTAGTACTTTCCCCTTAACTAATGCCATTAAAACCCTATTGACTAGACTATTAACAGCCATTAGGTCCAGAGTTTGTGGTGTTTGGGCTCTGTATTTCTAGCAGTAAGCAACACAGCTTTAATGAGAAAAAGTGCTCTGAAAAGTGCTCGACCTCTTCCCATGAGAGAGTGAGGTGAGGCAAACTAAGCCTCTTGGGTGAAGGTGGCCAAGAGATATAAACGAAAAGAACTGAGGAACTAAACTAAGCACGGGCAAGATAAACATCTTTGTTCATCAATGCTTCATACGAGAACAGAATACTGTGTCATTACTGGCATTGTGATAAAAACAGCCTCTCAGAGCTGCTCGCATATTTGTAGTCAGGTTGTTCTTACTTGTTTCTTTAGTAACAATGTGCTCACCTGATTTGGAAAGTACACATTCATGTCTAATTTATAATTTTCATTTATTTCGTCATAGAACACGCCAAGAAACCAACCATAAAGGTGCTCCTCAATTCATCGGCAGAAAGAGACTGTTTGACGGTTCTGCAATGTACATCACCCGAGAGCGGTGCGACCCTCTCCTGGAGTTTTGCACCTGACAAATTGACTGCCTTCACGTCAAGTCATCCTGATGCCAAACCTGAAGTCGTAGCAGTCCTCCACAACGTCCAAACGTCTGTCCAGGTCAACTGCACCTCCACCAGGAGTGAGGAGAGTGCTTCAAGTAGTGTCACTTTACATTGCTCAGAGAAAGCGGGTAAGGCCAATATCTTACCAAGGCATGAAAATGTGACAAACTGAACTGAGTGAAAATGTGAGCTCCAACACAGTATGATGAAATTTAGAATACAAAGAAGAAAAAAATGTCAGTCAGACTGAAGTTGGGACATTTCTGCAGCAAAACATTTAGTTTAAACTGTTTACTAAGTGCTTATAAGCCTTCAATGTGTGATATTTATGCCATATGCATAAAGTACACAGCCTCATTAAGCGGCTATAGGATCCTTGGGAAAAAAACAAACTTGCTGCAGAGTACCCTGCCTTCTCTGCATTTTGTGCATTTTTAGAGTTTTGGTTCAGTGCACAAATTTAGGAATATGTAAGATGCAAGGACAATAGTTACAACGTTTAGATGTGCTACAAAGGCCCAACTTTCAAAAAAGGACTTCAATCTGGTTATAAAGCCACACGACATGTTTGGACACACCATTATTTTGCAGACATTTGTTTCCCTACATTCCTCTAAAGTGTCAAATATTTCATCTCGACCATGTTGTCTTTTTTATTTTTGCAGGTTTCACACAATCCAAACTTCCTCAATCCAGTGATGGAAGAGGTCTTTATATTCCAATTGGAATTGTTATCGGGATTTTGATAACATTAATGTTACTATATTTCAGAGGTGAGCAAGAAACACCAGTCATTGCCTGTCCTCATTTGAAACTCAGCCAAGACACCTCAGCATCATTGTCTCCACATTCACATAAACAGCACTAGAATTCACCGTGTTAATCGGAAACAACAACATGGCTCTAAACACTTTTGTGCAAAGTATGAACTTTTATTATTATTATATTTATAGCACTTAAAATCCCAAAATGGCCTCCCACATACTGATGTGACATTGACTGAGTACTTTAATTGTTGGAGGACAAGCAAGGACTTGGGGGTGTCATGAGTTAGAGTATTATTGGAAATAGTGCACTGAGCTACATTTAGGATTACCATACCAAAATTTTGTTTGTTGAGGCTTTTTTAAAAATGTTCAAATTTTAAAAAATAGGTTATACTTTTGGAACACATTATTTTTGCAACAAATAATTAATGCTGCAGCCAAATTAAGTTTGGAGTTTATTCATTTGGGGTGTTCAAGACAAAGCTTGGGGCTGAGCGATTCAGTTTTAAAAAGTTTTGATCTTAAATGTGTGGATTTAGAGGCACGTTTATAATTTGGGGATTATTATCATAAAACATTAACAAAGCTACATCAGTGTTTGACATTACAAGCCATTATAATTTGTGTGTGTGCTCTCGCAAGTTTGCAGATTTGGACATGTGTTAAGACATTTGGGGATTTCAGTGGTAGCATTTATAATAAAAATCAATAATTTAATACTGCTGTTAGATACACAGCAAGGACACACAAATGGAGAAAGGGAATAGCTGGCATCTTAGAGAAACAAAGAAACTAATGTCAACATGGACTTGTGGCTAAGATACACTACTTAAAGGGATGGACTCTTTTCTACTCAACACTATGGTGCCACTATGGACAGATGAGTGAAGTGTTGGAGTCCACAAACACTTTAGGAATTTCATGGATAAACAGTGTTGCAGCAAAATCCAATACAATTAAAGAACACAGCAACCACTTCTTCAAAATTAGAACATAAAGACAATAAAATTGAAAAAAATCTGAAACCTGGAAAAAAAACAAAAAACCCCCCAGAAAATGTCTCCATACTGCCCTTGTGGTGTCATCCAAGTGTGCGGGAGCCTCGACATTGAGATTTCACTTGAAATGATGTCATTCACACCATGTTTTCAGCCAAAATGTTGCTGCTATCTAGCTAGCGGCTGCGTTAAAACGCAAAACTTTTCACATACACACTTCTCGCCCCTCACCTTCTCGCCCCTTGTGCCCCTTGATTTGCTGAGTCCAGGCTATTAGGATGCGGTTTTGAGTCCAATTTAAATGTCGGCACTTAGAGAAACTTGGATGACACCACAAGATCATTTTATGTTTTCAATCTATTTTTTTTTTTTTTTTTTTTTTTTGGTAGGACTGAACAAATCAGGTATATTTCATAACTGTTGAATTTACCGATGTTATGTTT
>CAAKHG010050862.1:4485-19788 GCA_901007715.1 Dactylopterus volitans
GTCTCAGACTGACGTGCAGAAGTTTGCAGCTGTTACGTGAACAACCATCAGACCTCCACTTTTTAAGAACTGATGGATGATGATGATGGTGATGAGGATGGTGATGATGATGATGGTGATGGTGATGATGATGATGGTGATGATGGTGATGATGATGATGGTGATGGTGATGGTGATGGTGATGGTGATGAGGATGAGGATGGTGATGAGGATGGTGATGATGGTGATGAGGATGATGAGGATGAGGATGATGAGGATGAGGATGAGGATGAGGATGAGGATGAGGAATGATGAGGATGAGGATGATGAGGATGAGGATGAGGATGAGGATGAGGATGAGGATGATGATGATGATGATGATGATGATGATGATGACCAACTGCTGGACTTGATTGTGACTTGTGAGTACACTTATACTACAGGTACACATGTAACAGAGGTACACATAAAATACATTCACACACGTATTACACATATAACACACATATGACACAGGTACACATGTAATACACATTTAATACACATATACTTCAGGTACACCTGTATTACACCTGTATTACACATTGGGACGGGTCAGCAAAAAGTAAAACCCACTGAACTTTTTGTGCACAGATAACTGTTATCATTATTATTATTATGATGATTATTATGATGGTGATGATGATGATGATGATGATGATGATGCAGAATAATGACGTGTCTGGCTCCCGTCTTTGGGGTCGGCAGGGAAGCTTCCCGGCTCGCTACTACGTCCAGAAGACGTCGCGCGACACCTGCTGCCTGGACAACAACTGCCAGGCTTTCCTCCTGGTGGATGATGGGAGCATCGGGCGCCGCGGAGGCGAGAGGGCCTTCCGCGCCAACCTGGAGGACTACATCTCCCACCAGCGCACCGGCATCTGGGGTGAGACGGGCAGCACCCGGCACCATCAGCACCACCCGCCCCGCCGATCTGGGCCGGTCCATCCGGCGGCGCGACAACCGCTAAAGTAGCTGGCAGCTAACATGATGATGTCACATACATAAACCTAGCCAGCGTCTCCCCCTGGTGGCTGGCTGCAGGATAGCTGATAAGCCCCGCCCCCTTCATGTTAGTGGGTGGAACTTGGACTAAAATATCAACTTAATATCTTTTTTTTTTCTCAAAAACGTAATCTGATGGTGTGTATTTTTCTGATAACCCTGGTTTTTTATCAGTTATGTGATGCGATAAAAAGGGGGCGTGGCTTCATGACTGGCTTCTTATGTAGGATTCCGAAACAGACCAGACGTCTGTTTCGGAATCCTACATAAGAAGGTGAAGTGGACACATAACACCAACTTTCTATAACCATTATTGGCTGTTTCAAACAGTATTTTTTTTTTTTTTTACGGTAAACGGATCACTGGTGATTGAGGTGGGCGGGGCTTAGATACCACAGCTCGCTTTCCTGATCGCCACTGAGCAGACCCCCCATGACATCACCAGCGCGAGATGGCGGCATCTGTGTCTTGGCTGTTTTGACCTAATTTTTGCACATCAGATTATGTCCAGTCTGTATTGGTGTATATGGCCTATGATTATTGTTTATTATATCTGGCTTGTGTCTATTTTTGATATTATCCTGCTGGTTAGTCAAGCAATTTCTGTTTGTACAATGTGTAGTTTAAGCGCTTCATGTTATAAGGACACGTCTTGTGTTTTGTTGGTTTTTGCGACAGTGTTGGAGGTCACGACTGCGGCAGCCTCAAGCTGCCACACCAGAAAAAGAAAAAATGATAAGTATCACGTTATAACGTGAAAAGTTTATTGTTTTAACAATATACTTTTCATGTTATAACATGATAATTTATCGCTCTAACAACATACAAACCTTTCAAGTTATAACATGGTCATTTATTGTTAGAATTATCGTTAGAACAATAAACTATCCACGTACGGAAGAGGATTAGGGCCACTGAAGAAAAAATATATAATGCTGAGGGAAAAAGTCAGAATTCTGACTTTAATCTTAGAATTCTGACTTTTTTCCTCAGAAATGAAAAAAATCCCCCCAGAATTTTTTTTTAGGTATCATAAAATAGTCTTTTTTTTCAAAAATGAAAAAAATCAACCCGATTTTTTTTTTTTAGGTTTCAGAAAAAACTCAGAATTCTGAGATTAAAGTCAGAATTCTGACTTTTTTCTCAGAATTATATTTTTTTCTTCAGTGGCCCTAATCTTCTTCCGTATCCGAGTTATAACGTGATACTGATCTTTTTTATTTTTTTGGGGGCGTGGCAGCACCACGCTTCCGTACACGACAAAGTAGCTGCTGGGAAAAATCAAGGCGGTCTGGATGGAAGCGAAAACCACGATGTTTCTGTTTTTCTATATTTAACATAACGTCTCTGCAGAGACCTCCTTTGGCTAACTCGCTATCCTGGTCCAACAGGAAGTGGCAGTATTGAAATCCCGGTGCTGTGCATGCTCATATCAGGAGACGCCAGTATGCTGGAGGTGAGGAGGTGGTACACACACATTAACACACACACACACACACGCAGTGCATCAGATTATGTACTTGAAGACAGGTAGTTTGGGCTTCACATTTAGTGGAAAGTGCGGTTTGTCGCTACATTCTCATAAAGGCGCGGAGAGGTCGCCGTTATTTGGGCGGCCGTGATCCGATTGGCTGCGGCATGAGTCCAATAGCAGCGCAGCACTGGCAGGGTGCCCGCTGAGAGGATGAGGCGGCAATAAAATAAAAGTCATCTTCTTTTTCACCAGTTTGATGCTTTTATTTTGAAGCCGCTGCTGGAGGGAATCCTCAGTTTCTGTTTGCAGCTACTCGATAGCACAGACACCCTGTAGAACAAGAACTGGATCCGCTGTCCCGGTCTGAAGAACCAACGCAAAGTGCCTAAAAACTGCATTCCTTCTCATGGCCAGCAGGGGTCCACACCCGTCGACGAGCTTCTCATTTGATTTATGATCTCAGTAAACATCTTCCGAATGAATTTATGATCTTAGACTCTCCCGTTCCAAACGCGATGTTCATTTTGTAGATTATTGTCCTGTTATGATCCGGTTATGATGGAAAATGAAAATACCCTGTTGTTCCCATTGTGTGTGTGTGCTCTCAGAGACTGGATGCCTCTCTGAGGAAATCCACGCCCTGGCTGGTTCTCGCCGGTACTGGTCCGGCGGCAGACCTTATCAGCGAGCTGCTGGACAGCCTCTCGTCTGTTCCCATCAGCCCCACCTCTCCCTCCGCGGACGGGGAGGCCGGCGAGGTCCTCGGCGCGGACCTCCGCGACAGGGTCGCCGACAACATCCGCAGGCACTTTCCACACGAAACCGAGTTGGAGAAACTGGTGGACAGCGTGAGTCCGGCGGCGGCGGCGCGCTCCCGCGTTTGCGTGCCGGAAAGCGAGCGGTTGACCCGGAAACCTGGTGGATACGTGAACGACCCTATAGAACCGCATGTCCGATCAGTGTTGATAATCTAGTGAGGCGCTAATAGTGCACGAAGCAGACCAAAAGAAACCAGGCTACCTGATCCGATCTAATCTCAAACGAGATCATACGTTTCTATTTATTTATTTATTTTTAGCCAGAGTCCGCGTGCTTATGTAAATGCCTACGATTTGCAAACGATGAGTCATTTGTCCTTATCACACTTCCAGGCTCTCAGTATTTACCAGAACCGAGAGCTCATCACCGTTTTCCACGGGGAGCAGGAGGGTCACGAGGATTTTGATACGGTTGTTCTGAAAGCGCTTGTTAGAGGTGAGTAAGAAAGGAGCCCTTCATAAAACTGTACAATGAAGGTTAAAAAGTGAAACGCTGCTGAGTCATCGCGGACGCCGGGGGGCGCTCCTCTGGCTCTCCCTCCACCCTGGTGTTTTGGTGGAGTACCGTGGATGGCGAACATGGCCGCCTGCCAGTTGGATGTAACCACACAAATTGTATCTCATGTTGAACCACAGCAGAGATTGTAGAGGCAGCAGCGAAGTTCAGTCTGAGAAGAATCCCTCAAAAAAACACTCCTGCAATTCGGCTCTTTCCCAACATTCAAAGCTGTTCATGGTTGTACAGCACATATTCAAGATCCTTTGTGTGTGTGTGTGTGTGTGTGTGTGTGTGTGTGTGTGTGCGTGTGTGTGTGCGTGTTAAGCCAGTAAACGTGTGTCCAGTGACGCCAGTGAGTACACCGAGGAGCTGAAACTGGCCGTCGCCTGGAACCGAGTGGACATCGCCAAAACGGAGCTCTTCAACGGCACCATTCAGTGGAAGGTCAGAGTCAAAGGGGGAACCGTTAGTCCGCCGGCAAAGATCCGGGATACCAAAGTGTTCCGGACGAGGGCCAAAAACACAAGACTTTATTGTGACAAACACAGTAACATCACCCGACCGCGGTCCGTCCAGTGACGCTTAGACTCTTGGTTGGATAGATGTTGGATAGATGTTGGACGGAATGACCAGTCGCAATCGTAAACGCCCACAGGAACATTGTGAGTCCAATGATAGCCGGTGATCGTGAGCATCAAGGCCAATCACATCCGTGTACAGCTCCATTCCGTTGATGACTTACCACTGATAAGCGGTGAAAGAGGCTACGTCCTCATCTGCTCGTCAGTTTAAAATTCACGGCCCGACTCACAACCTCCGACATGAGAATGTTGGAGTCGACGTCTGCGGTTGGACGACTCCACAACGTGGGTGCAGGTAACCAAAACTGCTGGCCGAAAGGTTCCAAGACATTTTAGCCAATGTGTTCTGCTCTCCAATTGGCTTAATTGGCACTCAAGCCTGATTGGTCAGCACCACCCGGTCCGCTCCCTTGTCAGTAGATTCTGCGGCCTCGCGTCAGATATCCGTTCAGACGGTCGAGGTTTACAGCGCCGAAAGTCCCAGAGACAAGTCGCTAACGCGGTGGTCTCAGGTGTGCCCGTCAGTCAGCTCCACCCGCTCATCTGAATATGCATCAAGATGGCAGCAAGCCAAAGTCAAGGCCTCAAAACAGCTGTCCGTGTGCCAGGAGGCTCCACCTACTTCTCCTTCTTTCTGCCTTGAAAAAGGCCTTTGTCATACAAACTGCTAACACGAGTTGATTTTGATGTGCAAAGCGTTCCTTCGATAGAGTCATTGAACTCCAGATGTGACGCTGGACCTACCGAAGTAGCAGAAGCGCGGCGTAGCAGCCTTTCTTTCTCCTCGCCGACATGAAGCACCATGTCGACCGGCGCAGCACCGTCACTCAGCTGACTCGCGGACTGAATATTTTCCCACCAGGTTCCATCACATAATGTTCACCGGGTTGTTGTGTTTTCAGTATGAGGACCTGGAGGACTCCATGACGGATGCCCTGATCAATGACAAGCCCCAGTTTGTGCGTCTCTTCTGCGAGAATGGCCTGAACATACTGGACTACCTGACGTACCGGCGCTTGGAGAACCTGTATCGCTCGCTGTCCGACAGCTCGCTGGCGTACATGCTGCTGCAGCGGCGCCTGAGCGAGAGGCAGAGCCTGGCCGGGTCCACGTCCAACCTGGACGGAGCCGCGACCACGCCGCTGCAGAGTCCCCTGCCGGATGGACCCGATTCTGCCAAGGAGCTCAGCTTGTATGAAGTGAGGAAGAGGAGGAAGATAGCAAGGACGGATCGATCGCAGTTTGTAGATAACAGCATGTTTAACCTTGTAGGCCTGTAAGAATTTGCGAGCAAAATTTTCCCATCAGCCGATACTGTTCTGTAATGGAGTACTTGTGGAACTCCAGTTTTCCTTGCAGTACCTTCTGCTACACCACTGCTGCGAGCGTAACACGACTGGTGTGGACATGACACGGGTCTTTATTTTTCTTTTAGAAGAAAAATAAATTAAATTTAACAGAACGCCTTATGTCATCAACCGAGCGCTACAATATATGATGAAGAATTTTTATGGCCAACCCAGAAGACAGAACCGCCCAGGTTCCCTTGATTAAAAAGCCACTGGGATTTTTCCCTTTGGATTTGAGATTACAGGAGGAAAAAATTAATGCAACCGCTGCGATTCTCGGCGCATAAGTGGAGGGAAAAGCTAATGCTAAGCTATGAACTGGACTGTGGTTGCAAGACATCATCAGCTTCCGACTTTAGCGAGAGGTCCGTGTCTGTAGAATCACATTTAATATCCAAACTCTGTAGTCTTTTTTTAGCCACTTGTTAGCAACTGCCTGCTAAAGGGCACGTGAAAGCTTCACGGGTGTGATGCTTACTGACATATTTTATGTCATAAAAACGAAAAATCCAGTAAACCCCTGTTAACCCCAGACCATATTTCAACCACCAAGTCAGATTTTAATTCAAGTAGCTCATTAAATGCAGGACTGGATCGCCAGAAATGCTAATATGCTAAGTCACTTCCTGGTTTGAGGACCTGGTTAGAGGTTCCTGTGTGGCGTCGCCGGTGCTCTGCACCAGTTTAGTAGAAAGAGGAGTGTCTGTATTTTTGACACTATTGATAATCATATTTTCTGGATTTGTAAATACCCCGCGCCACCCAACGGTGTCTAGCATATGTTGTTATTACACAAAACTGCAAAAAGAATCAGCAATGATGTGTCTGGTGGTGATGCAGGTCACCCGGCTGCTGAGGGACCTGCTGGGTGACATCTGTCAGCCTTTCTACTACGCACCCCTGGGTCTGGACCACCGCACCAGCTCCAGGAAGGCCCTCAAGGTCAGTGAGGAAGATCTCACACTCATGCTTAAATTAAGATACTCAAAGATATTGACTCAAAGTGATGTTGACTTTTTCTCCAACATGCAAGCAACATCCCAACCGATACTAAACTTTTGGAGCCGATACTTTGGAGTTTTACCAAATGTTATATGCGATGCATACTGTAGTGAGTAAGCCCTCATCTCCCATCATGCTCTGCCTGACTTAACAGGTGTTTTCGTTGTTTCTGTTTATATTGTATCTGTGATTCCTTGCACTGGATAGGTGGAGCACCAATGACAGCAGACATAGTCAGCAAGGGGCTCTGTGCCAACCTTTGAATGGAGGTCGCCATCTGCTGGACACCATTTGCCACTAAAACTAATTCATTTTTATTGTCATGTAAACAGTAGTGTCTTAAATGCAGCTGATTAAAAGAGCTTAATACTGGCAATTAACGGCCATTTTCTTACCGGAACGGATATATGTCTGGGACACATAAATATCTGCCGAAAATTGGGCAATAAATCTCATTAGGTTTCATTGTAGTACTTGATAGCAACCATTTTTCCAGTGAGACAGATATGTATGTGAGATGCAAATATCGGCTGATAATACTGGCTGGCCGATAAATCGGTCAGGCTCCATGACAGATCTCCGACAGTGATGACACCAGCCGTTTACCTCTCCATTTCCTCCCTCCTCCCCAGCAAGTCAACAAGATGCTGGTGGGCGGTTGCATGTACCGGGACCAGCGCTGCCTGTCGCCCTGGGCGGCGCTGTTCATCTGGGCCGTCCTGCAGAACCGCAGCGAAATGGCTGTTTACTTCTGGGAGATGGTGAGATTTGACCTGGAGCCGATTCCCGACACGACCTGCTGCTTCATCACACGGTCATTTCAGCGGCGACACAACCTTTGCTTGTTTGTTATCTCATGATGGTTGAAATTGGCATTCAGTAGCATTTTTTCAAGCATTTTTAGAAGCACCCAAGGCAAAACATAAAGATGTGGAGATGTTTTGAGAGAACGTGCCGTGAAATAGCTTCAAAATAGGTTGAATTTTCCTTGTAAAAGGAAAGAATGCTGCAAACAGCTGGATCCTTGAAGCGGGTCCAGCATCTGCACATGTGCGGCAGGTGTGGAGCAAAATGTCCGGGCCCTCTTAGTCCAGTCTGTATTCACCTAAAATCCCGAGCTGTGGGAAGTGATGAGCGCTCGTGTGCGGACGTTCCCCCCTCCGTCAGGCCGGGGAGTCGGTGCTGAGCGCGCTCGGCGGCTGCAAGATTCTCAGGGAACTTTCCAAGCTGGAGAACGAGACCGAGAGCAAAGTGGCCATGAAGGAGCTGGCCAGGCACTTTGAGAGTCTGGCTCACGGTGAGTCGGCCCGGGGGGGCGTCGGAGGAAGTGCAGGGCGGCCCCGCCGCGCGAGCGACGCCGGTGACCGCGTGCGTTTTGCGCCTCCAGACGTGTTCGGCGAGTGCTACCAGAGCAGCGAGAGCCGCTCCTTCACGCTCCTTATAAGGAAGTCACCGGTGTGGGGCGGAGCTACGTGCCTGCAGATGGCCACCGCGGCCGACGCTCGCCTCTTCTTCAGCCATGACGGCGTCCAGGTAGGGAAGCCGTCCTCCACACGCGCAGCAATGCAGCCGATGTAGAACGAGCCCTGTAAAAACCCGAGATTGAGCGTAGCCACGAGAGGCTGAAGGTGGGGAGGGCGATGCTGATTGGTTGGTTGTGTCGCAGTCGCTGCTGTCCCAGATCTGGTGGGGCGACATGGAGAGGAACACCGAGGTCTGGAAGCTGGTCCTCACCTTCTTCCTGCCCCCCCTCCTCTACACAGACTTCATCAGCTTCAGGTCAGTGAAGATGACGCGATCGTAAGCGATGGTGCGTGATGATGATGATGATGATGATGAGTGATGATGATGATGCGTGATGGTCCGAGATCGTACGTGATTCCGTCATGGTGTTTTGAATAGTTTGCGTTTTAAAAAGGAAGCAGAGTTATTGGTATTTGGGGGCTCGGCCATTTTCATCAATTGTCCTCAGTTACTGCAACTAGTGCTATTTAACGAAAGTCAAATAAATAATATTGATAATCAGTCAATTATAGCTCAGCCAGAGAAAAAGATTCAAAAATAAATTTTCAATGTATTTTAATTTAAGGCCGTTTCTCAAATCTTGTGCGCACTTGGGAACTTGTGGACTTCTGGAGTTTGAACTTGTGGCGACTTCCCAAGTCTGAACCTCCAAAGTCTGCCAGTCTGGACTTGCAGACTTGAGATTTGAGAAACGGCCAAAGTGTCCTGGGAAGAAAATCAGACTTCTGCGCCTCCTGCTGGACGTTCAGAGAACCTTAACAGTGGTTGAGGAGTTCAGCCGCTCAGGAGCTCTGCTTTTCCTTTTTCTTTCTAATTTCAGCTGATGTTTTTTTTTTTCATTTTCAATGGTGACCTGTGTTTGTGAGCTGGTGAATGACCTCAGACCCGCGGTTGCTCCTCTGAAGGAGACGTTCCGACCCTTTAAACAGGCCCCGCCGCCACTCCAGCTCAGTGCTTCCTGTGTTTTTTGCGGCCACAGGGAAGCGGAGGAGGAGGTGAAGTGGACGGAGGTGCAACACTGCCGAGACACCGACAGCCTGGACGGGAACAACTGCACCGTCTTCTCCCTGACTGACATCATCCAGAGGTGAGCCGGCACGAGTGAGAACTGGCTCCACGCCTCTGGCTTCCTTCCCGGTTGTAACTGAGGTCCCCTGATTGTCTCCCCGATTGTGGGTTGCAGTGATGAGGAGGCCGAGGAGTACCGGGCTCTCCGGGACAACCTGACAGGTGGGCTCGGATTCTGCCCTCGGCGGCCTCCGATGTGGCGCCGCTTTGCAGAGACGTGCCGAATTCCTGCGGCCTGAAGTCAGAGAGGCGCTGCAAATATTTTCCCTCCTTCTCAGCGTCCAGCACACGTTTTGCTGGGGATGGTTTTTTTTTTTTTTTAATTTCTATTTCAGACTGGCGAGCACACAGTTGAAACGGTTAAATCAACAATCCCAACTTATTATTCTAATACAAAACAGCAGAATTTCATGTTCATTATTTCCATATACAGTCCCATTCCTCACTGGAACACCTTTACTGCCATTTTATATTATTTTATGGTGATTGATAGAGTTTATCTTGTTTATCTTGCGTAACTTATGTGAAACTTAAATTGGTTCTTGATTGAGCTTTAAATAGTCATTCCCCGTCCAAATGTATAAAACAGGTGATCAAACACAAGAAGTGCAGAGGGTTCATATATTTAAACATATTTAAAAGGGGCGACATGGTGGTGCGGTGGTGAGCACCGTTGCCTCATAGCAAGAAGGTCCCAGGTTGGATTCCCGGCCTGGGATCTTTCTATGTGGAGTTCGCATGTCTCCCCGTGTCTGCGTGGGTTCTCTCCGGGTACTCCGGCTTCCTCCCCGTGTCTGCGTGGGTTCTCTCCGGGTACTATGGCTTCCTCCCACCTCCCAAAAGCATGCTGAGGTTAACTGGCTCCTCTAAATTGCCCGTAGGTGTGTGTGTGTGTGTGTGTGAGTGGTTGTCTGTCCTTCATGTGGTCCTGCCATGAGCTGCCACTGGTCCAGGGTGTTTGTACCCCGCCGCTCGCCCATGTTGTCAGCGATGGAAGGTGCCATTACAAATCGGACTTCTTCTGGCGGCAGCATGGATGTATCACTATTAAGCACACTTGCACTACTGATATAAGACAAAATAGATACCAGTATTCAGCTAAACAAGACCTCCAAGACCGTCTGTGTCTCAGCTACAAAAGACAGAGGGAGCTATGGGACGTACTTTGGTCACATTGCCAACAAGGTATTTGGCAAACCACCTTGATTTTGTCTAATCAGCGACCAGCTTGGAGGTCTAACTAGTTTTTATAAAAGTCAAACTCAACCGAATCGAATTAAACCCCTCTCAGAGACATTCCGGCAGTCTGGCCGGTATGACGATACAAATCTGCCCGCTGGTCGTTATGTCGGTGTTGGCTGACATTCTCGTGGACGGTCTCAGAGTGGACAGGGTTCACTTTGATGGTCCTGTCGGAACCTGGGAACAGAAATCAAGCCGTTGCAGCTGCATTCAAAATATCCTAACATACAGCTAAGACGGGTCGATCGAGTAGAAATTGGAATATGGCACTGGAGGAATCCAAATTCAACAAAAAAACAGCACTTTTAGGATCATGAACATCGGACTTGTACTCTGGTGTACTTCAAATGATATGACAATTCCATTTGTGTGAGAAAATACTGCCGTGGTTACTGTTGATGTCTCATTATCACTCCTGTTCCCTCTTTCCCGCTTCAGCCTCCTCGTCATCCAACTCCAAGCGACCCTTCATCATTTCCCGGTGGAGGCAGTTCTGGTTCGCCCCCGTCACCTCGTTCCTCGGCAACGTGCTGATGTACTTCCTCTTCCTCTGCCTGTTTGCTTACGTCCTGCTGGTGGATTTCAAGGGCCCGCCCCCGGAGGGTCCCTCCAATCTGGAATTTGTGCTCTACTTTTGGGTTTTCACCTTAGTATGCGAGGAGATCCGGCAGGTTGGTTGTTAAGACTCTGGCATGAACGCACCCATGATTGTTTACAACCTCAGAGAACTTCAACTTGGGCCCTATTTTCTGATGTCTTTAGGTCAAAACGATTGATGCGAACAAAAAGTATTTCAAAATGGTCGGTACTGAGCGAGAACAATATAACCGGAAACCACAGTCCACTGTAAAAGTGGCTTCTTGAAACTGAACGGCTCAGGTGTGTCAGTCAAGTAAATGTCTGGCATCACATGTTGACCTTTCACTTCTTCTGGTCTCTGGCCTCTCGGCTCTGTTTATCTTCTGAACATTGTTTTCTGCATGCGGGTCTGCAGTTGTTCTCGGCGACGGTGCCGAGAACAACTGCAGACCGGCTCACGTTTCCATCGTTGTCTTCCTGCAGCTCGTCGCCGGCCCTCAGCTGGCATCGTTGCCATGGTGATGTCAGAAATTTACGATGACAACTTGAGTCTGTCAGTGGTCGAAAAATGCATTTCCAGAGTATGTTCGTTCACAGTGGACAACCGCATTGGTTTTAGAGGTCTTGTTGGAAATGTGATATCAGCTCCTCTTTCAGGCCTGAGGGCAGGACGTTGTCTTAGCTCCGTAAACGCATGTGATTGCACCTGAAGGCTTCGTTCACGGTGACGTTTGCTCTTTTCAGTGAGGTCAGAATCATCCAATCACAGTCAAAACAGCCAAAAACATGACTGTCGCTCAAACAAATACAGCGTGAATGTCTCGTACGGGCAGTGTGCCTCCCTGGTAGGGGAGCTGAGTGCTGTAGGTCTACTTCCAAGTGGATGGACCCGGTACCCCCACTGGAGCTCCTGGATTGTAATCACCTTCTCTGCGGTAGCTGAAGAGATGCTCCCTCATCAGTGAAGACTGACTCAACACTAACTCGGGGTCGGACGTGCATCCATCCGCTCACATGTGTCCCTTCTCTCTCTCTCTGGCTGACAGACTTTCTTTGTGGGCAGCAACTTTCTGCTCCAGAACATGAGGAACTACATCCAGGATGTGTGGAACAAGTGCGACCTCACCGCCATCGTGCTCTTCGCCATGGCGGTGTGCTGCAGGTGACACACCTAACTTCTCTCTCGTCTGTGTAGAGCCTCAGTGCCACTGGTAATGGTGGACCTGAAGCGGGGTACGCGCTACTTACCGCCAACTGTTTGCTGACTTTGATTGAGGGGGCGGGATCGGATGCAAAATCTGCAAAATCATCTTGTAATGTGTCCCCCACTTAAAAGTTTAGCTAGAAGACATTTTTTGTTATTGTGCCGGATGTCGCCGTGTCTAACTTTTGCGTAACAAATCAACATATATTCACTATGTTTGAGAAATAAATAAAAAGATTTTGATTAAAAAAAGGGGCGACACAGTGGTGAGGTGGTTAGCACTGTTGCCTCCTAGCAAGAAGGTTGCAGGTTCGAAAACCAAATCTCTAGATATCAACATTACCACAGGGGTTCAAGTACTCCGATCCCACCACTTAGAACTGAAGTCTCTCAGGTGAGAGTGAAGCGTCCTCAACAATCCAAAGTGCAGGTGTTTTCTACCTAAACTCTTATGTCATTTTGTTGTTTTCCAGAATGTTTTCCTCGTCGTTTGACTTTGGCCGAGCGCTGATGGCCATAGATTACATGGTCTTCACACTGAGGCTGATCCACATCTTTGCTGTCCACAAACAACTCGGGCCCAAGATTATCATTGTTGGCAAAATGGTGAGAGATCAAAAAGCACACTGGGGAAAAAAAAAAAAACATACAAAAGGAGAAGAAACAAACTGCTGAATATGCAGTGAGAAGAGTCAGTCATTGTCCTTCTTTGTAGCTAGCATCTCCTCTTTCTCCTTCGAGGTTAGGGTCTCTTCATCCTTTTATTTCATAGCTAGCTCCTTCTTCTTGGTAGCTAGCTTCTCCTCATTCTATGTTGCTTGTATCTTGTATCTGTATCTTTCTATTTTGTAGTTAGTGTCTCCTCCTTTTTTTTCATTGCTGGGGTCTCCTCCATCTTCATAGCTAGCATCCCTACCTTCTTCCTCTTCCTATTCTTCTTGTTCATAGCTAGAATCTCCTTCGTATTCTACGTTGCTAGCATCTCCTCCTTCTTCGTAGCTAGCATTCCTTCCTTCTTCTTCATAGCTTGCACCTCCTTCTTATTCTACGTTGCTAGCATCTCCTCCTTCGTTTCTTCCATCTTCTTCTTTGCGGCTAGCATCTCGTCCTTCTTCAAAGCTAGCATCTTCTGTCATCGTTCCACCACACCACATGCAAATGATTCAGAATGTTCCGCCCTGTTAGTCATCCTGATTGGTTTCTTGCGTTTTCTACATGGAGGCCCTAGACTAGTGGAGATGTTTTGCCTGAGACAGTTATTGACGATCCAAAGTGCAAATCCCCAACGCGAGTAGCCCACCAGGTCGTCAATCAGATCATGTGTCAGTGACCCAATCATGAAGCTGACTGTCCAACATCATCCATATCTCTCCGCTTCCCCTCAGATGAAGGATGTCTTCTTCTTCCTCTTTTTCCTGGCTGTGTGGCTCATGGCCTACGGGGTAGCCAATCAGGCACTTCTCTACTCCTATGACCCCCGTCCTAATTGGATATTCCGCCGCGTGTTCTACCGAACTTACCTGCACATTTTTGGACAGATTCCCATCAACGAGATGGACGGTGAGTGGACCGGCGTCTGTCTCCGGCCCCTTCGGCGTGTCCTCCGTTTTCATGCCATTTACACCGTTTAAATTAGTTTTCTATAGATGCTACGATGTCGTTGTTATCGTGAGTTGTTTGCCCCCGTAGTGAAAATCTGGTATATTGTGATATTCCCAGTCCGGACAGACAAACTGCAACTTGATTGGCCGGTGGGGAAATTCAAACTCCAGACAATAATTCCAGTCGAATGAGGTGTGAATTCCAAACTACCCTCGTCGCTAATAAGCACTCATTCATTTAAGATCGGCGCGATTTAATGAGGTCGATGCCATATTGGCCAAAAGCTGCTCGTAAATGCTCGGCAGGCGCTCATGTGCTTCTCCGCTCTTCCTCGTTGGTTTTTTCCGTGCAGCTGACTTGGTGGGCGACATCAACTGTACAACCAACGCCACACTCATCGAAGCCGGGGCGGAGCCCTGCCTGAGCTCCTACGCCAACTGGCTGGTGGTCATCCTCCTGGTCATCTACCTGCTGGTCACCAACATCCTGCTGGTCAACCTGCTCATCGCCATGTTCAGGTGTGCGCCCGCCGTTCACAGTGTGGCTGATGTTGTAATGGAGCTCCATCGTCACGTCTGTCTGTCGTTCCACAGCTACACGTTCTCCAAAGTCCAGGAGCACAGTGACACCTACTGGAAATTCCAGCGCTACAACCTGATCGTGGAGTACCACTCGCGGCCTTGCCTGTCCCCGCCCTTCATCATCATCTCCCATCTTCACTTGTTCATCAAGAGATACTTCCGCCAGATCCCCTCAGGCAAGAGCAGACACTTTGGTGAGTTGTGCTCCTCCGGTTCCTCCATGTTTGATGGCACTCAGAAAGCGACGGGTCCAGATCGAGATTTTCTCAAGACGTGTGGACTCATCATCTTGCTTAATGAACCTCAGTTAGCTTGACCAAATAGTCTGTTAATCGATTCCCAGATGCGAGCAATTCAAATTAATTTAATACATTAAAGCAACCCGACCTGTTGCAGCTATTTCGTGGAGGAAACCATCGCTCTCGTCCCCTGATGTCACACGACAGCGCGACAGTGGCCCCTCCTACCACTTAGTAGACTCCACCAAGTACGAAGAGGACTGGATGAACAGCAATACTTCATCCATAAATCCAAAGTTATACTCAGACTCACTGTAACACATCATCATTATATTTGTGATCGAATTCTAAATCAAGACAAGTCAAGACAGTTCTGTTTGTACACCCATCAGCCATAACATTATGACCACCTGCCTGATGCTGTGTAGGTCCCCCTTCTGACCCGTGGAGGTCTGGACTCCACCTGACCTCTGAAGGTGTTGCTGTGGTATCTGGCACCAAGATGTCAGCAGCAGGTC
>CAAKHG010050868.1:2828-15258 GCA_901007715.1 Dactylopterus volitans
CCTGAACTGCCTGTGAACTCGATCAATGCAGTCAACTCTGCTGTCTCAGAGGAGTCCCCTGAGATATCAAATGAGGGCCGTCATGGCAACAATGAGTCATCCTCGCAAATACCAACCGTCAGCTTTGACCTGGGAAATGAATGGGACGACTGGAGCGACTTTGATGATGAAAACCTGGTGTGTGCCAGTGAGACAACACTGACATCGTGCGCACCGTCAAAACCTCAAGTCCAGCGGTCTGAGGAGTACAACAGGCCAGGTAGTCAGTGGTCATTGTCATGTTTGTGATTTATTTGTTTATATTATTTATTTATTTATTTATTTGTTGGATTATGTCTCCACCAGTGGTTTACATGTCTTTTATGTGCAGGTGATGTCGCTACAACAGTACCAGTGTTCTTCAGTAATTCGCAAACAAAGCACTGTATAACCACAGCCAAAATGTCACTGAGGTAAGGCCAGAACATCACATCCAATATGGAAGTGCCCTGGGTAAACACACGGAGTTGAGTCATATATGTGAGAAGTTATTCATTTTCAACATTCTATAGCCAAGGGTATTACAGGTAATAAACATTCACGCTAGACATATTTTAAGAAAAAACTCATTCATTTCAAAAGTTTAATTCCTCCATGCAAAATGGCTCCTAATTCACTATAAATTCTTTTGTCAGTGTTTGTGCACTGGAGGCTCGAGTTTCCTCATTGCACTTGTGTAAGCTACCTACTAGACCATGATTGGCTGCAAACTCATAATGTTGTAAGTCATGGAAGTAGGAAGATTTGCAGGTACACGCCTTTTAAGAATGTGGAAACCGTCTTCTAGCGTCAAAAATCCAAGTGAAGCAGCAAGAAGAAAAACACATTTTTGAGGGACTGAATGCCTAAACTTGCAGACATTTTCCAATTTTTGTGCTCCAGGACAATTTCACCAACTGTAAACCCTGAAATGAGAAAACCAGGACCCTCACCCACCATAGTCAGACCAAAGAATAGAATCACACTTGACTGGATTAAAAAGGTGTGTTCTTGCAGAGATATCTACAGGTTTATGTGAGACTTTTGCACAGTTATGAAATTCTTTTGTGTCTCTGGATTGTAAAGTAACCCAATTTTAAATTTAGTTTTGTTCAACCTGATAATCCATACAGTATTTTAATGAATGATACAATGAAACTGCCCAACGTACATGGTGTTATTGTTAGCCAAGTTGCTTTGCATGTAAACATCTTTATCAAATCTGTTTTAATATCAGCCGTACTGTATGTATGCCTCTAAATGTAGGCAAAATCATAGCCTGGAATATTCTACTGTTTTAATCATAACTATATTGAAAATCTCACACAGTGATGCCCAGGTTAAAATTCAAAGGTGCCTGTAAACAGCTTCACATCATTAAAACCTAAGCTGTAGTATGGCCAGTAGTACAGCTCAAACAAGGTATGTGCGTCTCTTCCTCTTTCTGCAGAGACCAAGCATTTTCAGTGAAGAGATCACAGTAAGAGCACCAGAGAAACTAACTGAGACCCTCGTGGGTCCACTTGCTCCAAGATTTGATTTCTTCTCATCTTTGAACGTCCCAGTTAATGCCACCTTCACTGGCGAGGAAAGGTAGATGAAAATAAATGAAAATAAGTGCACAAGTCGTCTGTGCTTGACATTGTACATTTTCCTAATTCAACGCAGAAAAATTCATTTTGGAACATACTTTTACTAATACTTTTTCATCTAATTTTTGTGTTCAGCACCAACAGCAAAGAAGAGGAAGCTTTTCTTGGCATATTTGACGGTATATTTTAGAAGTAAAGCATCTCTAACATGAAACTCAAACATGAAATGTCTCATCAACAATGTTAATTGTTATGCTCGCATTGAGCTCATGTTCCTTTAGCCTGAGTTTCGTAACGAGAATGTTAAAGACTGTGTTAAAGTTGGGGTGTGTGTTGTATATGTTTATATATATATTACATATACATGTTAAAATTGTGAATTAATCAAATTCTTCCCATTGTTACTTGAATTGTTAAAAAAGTTATTGTTAAGGTATTTGTATTTGTTTAAAACTGAGTGATACTGCTTTGGACAGCAACTTCTCCAGATGTAAATGAGTAGTTTAACTAAAAGTAGTTTTGTACTAGTTCATTTCTAAAGTGGTTTTTGAACACTTTTGTTATAACAAAGTAAGTAAAGTAATTAAATTGACGAGACGTGTTTTCTTTTAATTACTCTGTATGCCTTTTTGTTACCGGCGAATGACAAGCGCCCTGAACGTTTGACTTCGGAGTGTGAGGCCCACAGGAAGCTGTGTCCGGCTTCCCATAATAAAGGATCCTTCCTCTGGCCAACCGCGGCTGCTCTTCCCTCCGGTGCCATGTTGGGGAGGTCGCTCGACACCACGTGACCGGCACAACTCACGCGAGAACTGGACGTGTCGTCACTTTTAGCGCGGAGTTTGTTGTTGGCGGAAAGAGCATCAGTCGCGAAAGTCTCAACTGGCAGTTTTCACTCGAGCCGCACCTCGACTATCGCTTATTGTTATTAATGTGTCTTACACGGAACGCTAATTTACGACCCCGGTGCGTTTTATGACATATTTATTTGAGGAACAAGTCCACCTTACGACCAAACAAGAAAGGTGGGTTTCATTTTTGTGTCACTTGTAAGCAGGCTGCAGCTAGTTTTAGCATGCTAAGATACCGCGGTCTGATGACAAACAGCTGTGCTAATTCCTGCGTAATTTTTTAACTACACGGCCAAGTGAATACGGCTCCTCACACGCCGTTTAAAGTCACGGTGATTGACAGAGTAGCCGCAGGTAGTCCCGAGCTTCTTTTTTTTCCCCCCTCAAGTTTTTGACATTTGCAGAGTTCTGTACTGTCCTTCCCTGTCCGTCAGATGGAGTCTTCCCCTGTCTGCGCTGAGAGCAGCATCGCCAAGCCCGTCAGGGGCCACAGGAGAAGCAAAGTCTCAAGTGGGTTTGATTTCACTGCGATGTTGCTGGACACAAAGAAGCAACAAAAAAACTGTCTTACTAGAGTCACAAATGTACTGGCATGTCACAACTGATAGCTATCACGTGGTGTACGTGTATTAGAGTTAAACTCTTTGTGCACACTTTAATGTACGCCATGCACCGCATTATTAAATTCAGAAGAAAAACAGAAACATTGCCTTTAAGGCTCACTGTGGCAGGTCTGAAAGCAGGATGCAGCATGATTTTCTTCATATAACACTTATCAAGATAAGATGTTTCTTGATTAAATAGAATGCAGCTAACCATTTGGAGAGGAAGTAAGAAAATGAACACGAGAGGACATTAAGCAACACTGAGACCCTGAATGAATAGATAATAATTCAGTTTAAGTCAATAATCACAAACGTACGCCAATAATTACCTCAAATAGCTACAATGCCAATGTAATATACTGCAAAATGTATATTGAATATTTTGGTGCATATAAAAATGTACAAATTATGCTGCTGAAAAAAAGCACTGATAGCATAAAAATTTGAATAAAACACCTTCTTATACACATATATATAGTGACAAGGTGAGAGAGTGATGTGGTAAAAGAAAGAGTAAGTGCAAGCTACTTTATTGAAGTGTTTTCAAGAGGCATCTAGGGTTGCAGTGGAGTCTGCTGACCTCACTGAGCAGGAGGCTGTTCCACAGACGAGGAGCCGCAGCTGGAAACCCACCGTCACCCTTTGTTTTAAGTCTGGTCGGTGAAACAGCTAACGATGTTGTTCAGCTAATCTTAAAGTCCCAGATGGGCTATAAGGGGTTAAAAGTTCTCGAGTGTAATCAGGAGCCAGACCATTAATGACCTTGCAAGTGATTAATACATTTTTAAAAAAATGAATTCTTAGAGTAATGGGCAACCAGTGCAGTTATGCTACAGTTGGCCTGATGTGACAGGACCTCCAAAATCTGCTTATTAATCTTGCTACAGAGTTCTGAATTAATGAAATTGTGAGACTATACTAAATATATACAGTATTGCCTTCTTCCAGGGGATGTGGAGATGGACATTGAGATCCTCTACAATGCTGTTCCTCAGCTTGCCAAGACTTTTCGCATCTTAGACAAAATTGGAGAAGGTGCCTGTTCTACATATCTTTTCCCTTATGTTTGTCACTAAATGTCACCAAACTGAGACTGTTCCTCATTTGTTTTGCATTGTTTCAGTGGTGCTTTGTTATCCCTGCATCAGGTACTTTCAGTTCAGTGTACTTGGGTGAGGCTCAGATGCAGGGCGGAAGCAGGGAGGTGTTTGCCCTAAAGCACCTCATCCCAACCAGCCATCCAACACGCATCGCTGCTGAGCTTCAGTGTCTCACTGTTGCTGGGTGAGTCCAGTATATCTGTTTTTGAAATGGCACGATTAGAGTTGCTGCTTCTGGTGACTGATTTCATCCGCCGTATATGTTTTACTGTTTGTTTGTTTGTTTGTTTACCGGGATTGTTTTAATAATTTCTGTACACATATTGGTGCAAAAGGATGTTCATGAGAGCTTATAGTTAAGTTTGTCTATTGTACTGCCTTGAGATGTGCCTCCCACCTACAGTACTGTGTGTAGCTCCTTGTGTTACCTGGCTGATTATACCCTTGGAAATCTTTTGCACAATTACATTTTCATACATCCCATAGACATGTTGGAGTACTGATACTTCCTTTATGCATACAGATGCCAAAAATGTAACATTTAAGAAGTCAGTTGTATCGTATCCATTTCTTTGTCTGCCTTCAACGCTTTATTTAGCCATAGCAAATTGTAGTGTGGGTTTGTCATTCGTCTCACACTGCATGATTCAACTGAGCCTACGCAGCTCAACATATTGATAGTAGGTTTGGCAAGACATGCAGCCTGAAGCCCACTAATTTAACTCTGAGATTTCCATCAACACTGGATGACAAAAACCACACAACAAAAGCAGTTCTCTGATTTCAATGTGTGTTTTTGTTCTATTTTCAGAGGCAGGGAGAATGTGATGGGTGTGGTTTACTGCTTCAGGAAGGAGGATCATGTTGTGATTGTTATGCCTTACATGGAGCATCAGGCCATTGTGGTATGAAGTCGTTTTTTGCAACATTGTGACTTGAAAACATCATATCCAAAATCTCCCTAGCTTTCTTCATGTTGTATTTTTCTGTTTTTGCTGACATCTAATTGAAAACCTTTTCCAGGACATCATCGGCTCCTTGACCTTTGAAGAGGTGCGTTTGTACATCTACCACCTGCTGAAGGCCCTGAGACACATTCATCAGTTTGGCATCATTCACCGGGACATTAAACCAAACAATTTCCTCTACAACAGGAAAGCCAAAACGTGAGTAGTAGCACCTTTACTTGTTTTTCTTGTGAAATTATAAATGAGAATGACTGTTGGAGCAGATGTTTCCAGCTATTCTGGCATCGAGTGTGGCATTTTAATCATCAATGTTCATTGTCCTGTGCAGTTTGAGTGTGAGGTTGGTCATATTACAGCGGCCAAGAGCAGATGAGAGTTGGCTGTCCGGTTTAGTGACAGTTTGGCAACCCTGCATGTGTGTGTGTGTGTATAGGTACGCCCTGGTGGACTTTGGCCTTGCTCAGGGCACAGCTGACACCCAGATTGAGCTGCTGAAGGTGGTGAGACAGAGGCCATCGCAGAAAGGTGGAGGGTCAACAGGGAAACAAGACACCTCACAGCGGAGCAAAGCACCACCTAGACCCCCTGCCACCACCACCACAGCCCCTGCCACCACGCCTCCGCCTCCACAGCAATCCACAGCCCTGCCACCTTCCTCGTCCTCCTCCACCAACACCACATTCTCCTCAGCCTCTCGCAAAGCACTGGTTAAAAAAGCACGCTCTGTCACCGCTGCGGTCAGCACCTCCACCTCTCACGCAAAGCACACTAAGGTGTCGGCACTGAATCAGTCTTTTCTCTTTCCTGGTGATTTTTTTTTTGAGTGAAATCAGAATGTTAAGGTTTTATTGGGAATCATACACCCAAAGTCAGTGTTGATCTGTACATGTACTTGTCTTCAGTCTTCTGGCCTCACATACAGTTTAATTCATCCATGTTTGTTTTCCCCAGGATTTGACAAGTATACATAAGGTGCCACGGCCCGTGTTTGGAGAGAGGAACCTGAACAGCTGCGCTCCGGCTCCGTCCAACGCCAAACAAGCTGCCATTAAGCCAGAAGTAAGCAAGCAAGCTATTAAGTCGGTTTGAGAAAGAGTGACAGATGGTTCTTTGTAATCCTGCAGGCATGCAACTTTAAAACATGTTGGCACCCAGCAATATTTCAAACTGGCTGTAAACTGAATTGCAAAAATGTGTCTTTAAAGTGGTCTAAGCTAGTTGTCAGCCATTAAAGAAAATGCTGGTATGAGCATGGGACCTACTCTATACCCTTTACCTCTGTAATAACAATTTTATTATATATTTGTGTAACCAAGCATCATTTCAATACCAGAAATTGGTGACATACCTTTTAACTTGCTTTATACAAAAAACATTAAATGTATTAGACAATTTCTGCATGGTCACTGTGTTTTTTTTTGTTTCTGTCCAGCTGGTGAAACCAATCAAAACAGTGGAGCATCCCAGTCGAAGGTTCTCCTCAGCCAGCCGGGGCGCACAGCCGCTCAGGACTCAGAGCAGCAGTCAGAAAGCTCAGAGGGCCGTACACCAGTCTCTCACCTGTAACTGCTACATGACTGAGCGTGTATGCAACATCTGCATGTCCAGGTAAAACTTTTTAAAAAAAAAATTCTGATTGGTGTTTTATTCCAATGAAACACTTGTTTGACTCTCCTCTTTTTGCCTTAAGGAAGCAGCAAGTGGCTCCCAGAGCTGGAACGCCAGGATTTAGAGCGCCAGAGGTCCTCACCAAGTGTCCGAACCAAGGGACAGGTATGTCAAACAAGAATTAACAACATGAATACCTTTTAAAGAGGTGTAGATTCTTATCACTCACTCACTCTATAGGTGCATATATAAGTGGCTTTGGATTCTCTTAAGCCCCCATTCCAGAGGCCTGTGCTACAAAGTGGGATTAACATACCCGGGATACCTCTCCTTTACCTGGGTTGACTGCCCCAGACATTCACAATCCTAATAAGCGGTACTAGCTGGTTATCTACTCAGTAATTGAACCAGGGTTTTCCAACGATCAGTGCGCGCTCAAATAAAAGGGGCGGGGTTTGCAGCATCTGACCAATCGTAAACACAGAGAGCCCCTGCAGAGATGCCCGCGTCACAATGGAGGAGCTGGCAATTATTCTTCAAAAATATGAAGAATTTAAACCTAACGTGCAGCCTAAAAGCAAGTTTTGCTGCAGTGAAAGGCAAGAAGGAGTCCTGGCGCAAAATGTGCTGTCTCTGTTAATGTGTAAATTCGTGAAATTATACAATATTAATTCATCGGACAATATAAATGAACAGCAGCACTCTGATCATTCAATTTGTCTTTATTACGGCACAGACACTTCCTGGCAGAGCGCTTCCTCACTGCCCTCCCTTTCCTTGATATTCTCCAGTGAGTTCTTCTGAGGCTCACCTCGCGGTTTGTGTTGAAATATTAATTCCTCACCTTGACCGCATTCGTCGGTGTGCGTGCCACAAATTCATGTTACTGCAATTATTCCATGTGTGACCATAATTATTAACCTGATTATTTCAGATTCAACCTTAGTGGAGCTAAACAGACTTAGGAACAGGTAAACAAGTACAAAAACAGACTTAAGAGCGCTCACTGACGAGCCTTTATTTCTCCACACTATCTCTGTTGTATGGATGCAATCAGCTGCATTTATTTGATATAGTTTGCAGCCACGCCCGACTGCGATATGTTACATTTGCAACATATGGCTCCATCAGTTCACAAATTTGAACAGTCCATCAGAGGATAATCTGTAGCTTTGGTAGAGGATGTCATTGGGGAAATCAAAAGGATTGTATCGATAAACTCTAAACTCTTTCTGTCCAAAACGCTCCCCTCACGTGTGCGTGTGCACAAATGTCAAATGATCCTCTAAGAATGGGCAGGCCATTTTGCAGGACAGCTGATTAGTCAGGATTTGGGGCTTTTATACTCGCTGATCTCTTATTCAGAACATAACCTGCTCCAGTGCAGGTTAGCCGTTCAGCTTAGGTTGCCATGGTGATTTACCCTGGTAAGAAGTGAACCAGCTTCATACGACGGAAAACCCAGGGTTAACCCTCGTAGTACAGGCCTCTGGAGAGCTGCTCCAACGGAAGATGAAAACACAAGTGTTTTTATTTGTGTGTGTGTGTGTGCGCATGTGTGCATATTGTGCTCCTGCTCTCAGCCATAGACGTGTGGTCGGCGGGTGTGATCCTGCTGTCGCTGCTCAGTGGCCGTTACCCGTTCTTCAAAGCCAGTGATGACCTGGTCGCTCTCACTCAGATTATGACGATCCGTGGCTCAAATGAGACCATTCAGGCTGCCAAGGCATTCGGTGTGTATTAACATTTTCTTTTGAAGCATATCCTTGGTTTCTGTGACGTTTCAGTGGCACGTGTTTCCATCTTTCCTGTTACCCATGGAGGTCTGAGTTTCATTAGGGAACCTTGCGTTTGTGTTGAACCTCACGTGTAGGTAAGGTGGTGGTGTGCAGTCGGGAGCTTCCTCGGCAGGACCTCAGGACGTTGTGCGAGACACTGCGGAGGCGGAGACCCTCACCAGATGATGACACGCCACACGCTGAAGCTCAAGATTCAATTGCCTTGCTTCATCATGAAATCCAAGATGACACGCCTACACACCATCCCGCTGAAGGAACACATGAGCAACACAAAGATGGAGCATCCATGGAAACTGCATCATCTCTCTGCTCTCGTGCTTCAAACCACAAGGATCATTTGAGGTGTCCAAAAGCTTCCATTTCTCCTACTGAACAAACCTCAGACTGTCCGGTGCAGGACGACGAGCAGGGCTGGGACAGAGTTCCTGACGAGGCCTACGACCTGCTGGACCGGCTGCTGGATCTGAATCCGGCTACCAGGATCACGGCTGCCCAGGCCCTGCAGCACCCGCTGTTCAAAGACTTGTGAACCAGCAGCCTCATGTCTACGTAAGAGTTCCTTAATACCTTATATTTATTTCAGTCTGTCTCTCACAGGCTAAGTTTGCTCATGTTTTAGATGGATAACACTCGTATCCACCCGCTGAATGTTTCACAGATGCCGATATTGGACTGGTTTGACTGGTTGGTCCACAACTTAGTTGTGTCCGTGGCAGCTATGGTGCAGTGTGATGCAGGGACGTAACAGGGGCTCTCGATAGGAACTTAGTGCATATAAGGAAGATGGTTTCCTAAAACCTCTGTCGTGAAGATCATATGCCAAACTTATCTGATTATACTGATTTTTTTGTTTACATTAGCAGTTTTTTTTTTACTTTGAAAGCAAAAGGGAAAACTGCAAATATTGTTGCCAATGGACACAGAGCTGCCTTGTTTAGTATTGTCACTTATGCTGTAACAATTACTTGACAAGCTGTCAAGTATTAAAGTAACTGCCACTTATTTAGATGATAGAGATGATTCAGGTTCGTAAATGTGAATATTTTCATGCTTTACAGTATATTTACAGTAAACAGAATATTTTCAGACAGAAAAATTAATAAATCAGACTGACAGTAATTGTTAGTTAGGCCTAGTTGATACATCTGCTTTGGAAGTCTTTCAAAAAAAAAAATTAATTTCAAGGTGCATCTGACTGCTGTTGTGTGTCCCTGTTTCAGCTGTACTTATTTATATCTGAACTATACCCGTCCGCCTCACTTTACTTTTTCTAATAAAGGTCAAAACAAAGCAAGTGGCTGTTTATTGTCTTTATGTTTGGAGCATCAAAAAACATTGCTTCACTCATGTTCAAACTATAACGGTAGAAAATATCCCACTGGTCTGAAAAATGGTAGCAAACAATTCAGATTTCCCTGCCAGTGATTGTTTTATAGACAATTATGTACAGCGTTTTGCAAAGAAATCCTAAAAACACAGCAAATCTGCTGGAAACAGCTGAACACTGAAAATGAACGCACACGATTTAACAGTTTGAAATGATGCATTCATAATTCATGCAAACATTTCTACAACATGAAATGAACTCTTCTTCTCCCCTCGATCTTGAAATGAAGACGGGTCGAGTCTAAATATGGTCCTTCACCTCGATGAGTTCCTCTATTCGCGCCAGCACACTCTCCATCATGTCGAACGTGTGCAGGGCCGAGTGCAGAGCCTGAGAGGGCACGTTAACAATTCAGTCCAGTCATCAGCCTGCTCTTTATCAGTGCTGTACACACACACACAGACACACACAAACAAACAAACAAACACTCGAGTGCAATTATTCTACAATATGAAGCAGCCACTGACCTGAATCTGTGACTCTGGTGTCATGTTTGGCAGCTTCTCATCACCAACAGACACTGAAAGCATTGACTTCTCTGGAAAACACACACACGCACGAAACACACACCCTCAGAATGCTTCTTGTCACTTATGTACTAGGGGAAACCAGCAGGATATTTGGGCTGGTGCCCTGTATTTAGTGCAGTACATCACAAAAAGAAAAAGATCAAATGAAAGAGAAGTGTTCTCCATCTCCGCCAAAAAAGCTGGAGTTTTTGAGAAGTGCCAGTGTGCTGGTCTGACCTTTGGCCCTGCTCTTCTTGGTCTCCATGGTGCTGCTGAGCTCCCTCTCGTAGTGGGCTCTCGACATGTTCAGCCCGACACGCAGGGGCTTCATGAAAGTATCTTCGATTTTATACAGCTCTGTCCAGATTCCTGTCTGCAAGATTTAAAAAAAAAAAAAAAAAAAAAAAGGCTGCTATAGACCTCTGATGATGACCCATCGCTAAACTTACAAGAATCGTTTATCAACTCGTCATTGGCCGACACAGATTTTGGTCTTATTTTCGAAAGCGTGCTCTGCTGTTCATCCACTTTGTGCACAATTGTAAACACGCGAGCGTTGACTCGCTTCAGATGTGAAGGACACGCTCACCTGGTTCTCAGTCACTTTGTCTCTGATGACGAGGTAGCGCAGCAGGTTCAGAGACTCCATCAATCTGTTTGACACAACCCAAAAAAAGATGAGCGTGGAAACAGTTTGACAAAACAGTCCTGATCAAAGTCCACTGACTTGCTTTTTCTGATTTTTTTTTTTTATTCATATGATGTCGTATGATTGAAAGCCCCAGAAAAATTTAGCACATAAACCTTGATGTGGGATTATTTAGTTGAACACACAGGGTTTTAAAATCAACTTATGTCAGCATGACTTTGTTCAGCTTCAACCTCTTTCAACTGTAAGAAATGTTAAAAAGAAAAACAAATATAAAAGACAGCTTCTGAAGTAATGCAAAAGATCCAAAGCACATCCAGCTACTCGATGTGAATAAATTATTCGCTTTATGTGTTTGTGACCACATTTGCTGCATTTGTCTCAGTAAATTCTGTTCACAAATTCCCCTGCACATGCTGGAACAGGCTGCGGCCACATGAGCAAGATGAGGAGTTTGGAAGCGAGACAGGTGGACTTACTGCGACGGCGTGTGTGCGCGTGCGTGGTTGCGTGCGTGCGTGCGTGCTCACCTATCCAGGTACTGCAGGAGGTCGGTCTCAGGGCCATCTGGGAGGGTGAAGACCAGGCGCAGCAGAGGGAGCAGCCGAACTCCCTCAAACCAGGTGTTGCCGTTTCCTGCCTGAAGACGGAATCACACCCGCGTAAAGCAGCGTAAAGAAAAAACAGCCACGGGGGAAATTTTAAAAAAAAGCCATCTCACCTTCAGAACGGCATCTATCTGGTTTCTGATGTTTTTGATGATGTAGCCTTCGACCCCTGAGTGATTGCTGGTCTTCAGCATGAACCTGAGATACAAAGACCAGTAGAAGTCAAAATGCAGAAAACCCCCCCAAAAAAACCAAAACATTTTGCACATCTTTCGTGGCAGCGAGGTGGAACCAACCTGAAAAAAGAGTGCTTGGCTTCAAGGTCAAACTTATCGATGCTCAGCTGGAACACCTTCAGACCTTTGGTTCTCTGTTACCAAAGATGACGACATCAGTTTTTCAACAAAAAAAATTCAACAAAGCGGTCACGTTTGTTAGAGCGCATGAATGAATCACTGACATATTTGTATGTCGCGCAAGAAGCAGTCGCAGTCTTTTACATTTACCATCGTAAATATTGAACATATACACACTTGAGAACTTCATGTCACAGTTGTGCACTTATATGCCAACTTACCAAATCGTGTCTGGGGCATATCGTCATGACCTTCACTAAATTCTGGAAACAGATGACTGAGTGTTAGACAAGTGTTTCTGCACGGCGTCCTGCCTGCTTATCACTATGCTAATGTGTGTGTCCAATGCGCCCCCCCCCCCCCCCCCCCCCTCATCTCGG
>CAAKHG010050870.1:0-12413 GCA_901007715.1 Dactylopterus volitans
AAAAAAAAAAAAAAAAAAAAAAAAAAAGCTTCAAAAATATTGTGTTACTCGAACTACTTTTGTTCTGATTCTCTCCTTTTTTTTTCTCTCAGATGTAAATGCTGGCTCAGTACCGTCGGTTGCTATTTGAGCAGGGCTTGTGCAAAGCTGTGGTGAGCCACTAGGCACTGGTCTGCATTGCACATGGAAGTGAGAAACCTTGTGAGAAAGTGCAAAACACTTGATCCTACTGAGAGCTGACATGTCTAAATGGCTTATAGCAATAAGGTGTCAGCAAAGCCAAAATGACACCAAAAACATTAAATGTGGGAAACACCAGCATCATTAATTTAAGTTAAAAAAAAATTGCACGGCCTATTGCTGTTTTTTCATTCCCTGTATTGTATTGCTGCAAAACTGAGTACCTTATTTTTGATAACAAAGCTTTAAAAAAATATTAGACTTGCATATGCATGCACTTTCCCCCACCACTATAGCAATATAAACTGACTAAATACTGAGCACAAAGAGGGAGGGAGAGAGAAAGAGAGCGCTGTCTCACACTATTTCTTTCTCTCCCTCTCTCTCTGTCTCCCTCTCTCTCCACCCTCCCTCATCAACGGAATTAATCTTTACTCTGATAGCTTCAGATTATGTGCTGCTTCACGAAAAGGCGCCATATCAAACCTCATCAAGGAAGATGGAATTCATGTCTGGAAAGGACTGCAGGCAATCACATGTTCATATTTTATCATAAAGATAAGGCTGTGGAAAATTCTGTGAGGCATTTCAAAATATAAATGCAACAGATAGCGTGCACTGACTGACTTTTTTTTTTTTTTCCATCTAATTGTGGCTTGAGACAAGCAAAGTATTAAAAGATGTTTATTAAAGTGGAGCCTGGGGTCCCCTGGCCTGTAGTGTCTTTTATTAAATGCAGCTTTGACTCACATCAGGTGATAAGATGTTTACATGATATATGATTTAGGAAGCTGAAACACATGTATGGTTGGGTCTGTCTGTATGTGCATAATGTTACCCAAAGTTCTGCATAGTCATTTCTTAGTAAATATAGGTTGGCAGGAAGTTTGATGGTAAAAAAAAGCAGCATGCCTTACCAATATATACAGGATGTAGAAGCATTACTTACATTTAAGCCATGTGGACTATACATTGTGTTTCTCCCAAGAGCATCACTGTATCCTGCCGTCTGACTGATAACATGGCGCAGGGTATCCACCTGAGGGGGCAGACAAAAGTGGACAAGCCGGTCAACTTGGTGTCTGGCAGCAGGCCTGCACGAACTGTAAACATGCTCAGTGAAGCAACGAATACTGACTAGTGTGAAATCACACCGAGACTCCTGAGACAGCAAATGGACTAACCAGATTTGCAACGCAGTTGATAGATTTTCTAATGGAAAAAAAAATAAAATAAAAACAGAAACAAAAACCTCTTGACAATGCTAGCATGCTCAAATACACGACAGTTTCTGTAGTTAGTGGTATGAATACATTAATAAGTAAATAAACAAATAAATAAATAATTAAAACAAAAAAATAGATTAAATTTTAAAAAAGTAAATACATAAATAAACAAATCATAAGGGACAAGAACATAACACACATTATGGCTGCTTTAAATGAGCTTTTGTTTTTTATTGTTTTATTTTATTTTTTTTACCTTAATCATGAATAAGCATTGTTTTCATAAGTGCATGGTTGTGTGTCGGTTGTGCAGCTGCGTTAAACTTACAAAATGGAACACATCAACAACAAACAATAACAAGATGAGACAGGAGAGCAATATACAATACAGAAAAAAGGGGGAAAAACACAGTACCAAAAACCCAATACCAACCCAAGAGCTCAAGTCAAAGCCAAATGCATTCACAAAATGTGTACTTAAGATGTTTGGAACCAGCTTTGTGGCATGATAGCAGTGGGGTGGGATTATATTTTGGCTGCCAAAATATTCCATCCAAAGCGAAATAGTCAGTAAACACTTTCATATCAGTCAGAGGTAATTTGGGCTGCCCTCACAAGAGGGACGTGCTTTTCGTATTTTCTATTTTTGCTTTAATGTGCTTCAGACTGCACTGTGGATGGCTCAGTACACAGGCAAGACAAGGACAGCTCTCTGCGCTGGTAGACAGGAACTGTCCCTGATTGTTGATCCTACCTGTGACTGTACATTGGCTCCGACTTGTGCCCCTTGGTAAGAATCCCCATTCAGACTCTGCATGCTCAAGAACATGTCCCCAGAGTTTGGGAGGTTAAAAGAACCTGAAGAACCTGGAAAGGGAAGATGTAAGTAGCTGAATATATGAGAGGGCTATAAAGGGAAAGCAAAGACACACAAACTCTCACACACAAACGCACGCACACGCACACACACACACACACACACACACACACACGCACACACACACACACACAAATAACGCAGACACACGCCACACATCTGTCCGTGTACACGGACCTGACTCAAGCAGACGCAAACAAATACACTGAAGAAAGACTCCCATGAAGCAAGCAACTACGAAAGCGAAAGAGGACAGGAGGGGAAGCAAATCAACAAACAGAGGACGACGGTATGCAGGAGCACTGGAGAGGATATACGGATCTTTCTACAAATGCAGTGGACACAAATGAAATGGAAATCACATGACACAAGGGACTTGTTCTATATGTGGTTGGTTGCTTAAGCTCCCAATTGTTCCACATCACCTATTTCCAATCTAACGTTGGCGGGAGGTTTCACATGGTAAATGACAAGGACAATAAGAAGCTTATGAAAAGACCAGTACCAGTAAACATGTTGGTTAAAAGAGTGTTTTTGCTCTCTGCAGAATCCAGCTGAAACTCTTCATCTTTCATCTGGAATCCTGGGTGCAAGAAAAAGGGACCACTTCATAAGCTTACCACATCCCGACGCAGGTCCAAACTCAGCATTACATTATACTCATTGCACTGGACTAAACATGCCCTTTTAGGCTGTGTGTTCTTGTATGATTCTCATCATATGAATGCCACTTTAGTACAAAAGCACTACCATGTAAAATGCTCCCAGCGATTATTATTTTTACATTTTTTTAGCACAAAATGCTCTGCCACTCCATGGAATTACATAGCATTACATTACAAATGACAGGAAGTTGACAGAAAGTCAAGGAAAACAAATCCCACGGCATCCTTCTGATTACTATCTCTCTCTCTCTTTCTCTCTTTTTTTTTTATTTTGCCAAAAATACACGTGTTCTCGGTTCACAAGTCAGGAACGCTCTCTTTATGCATGAGTTTGCTTGGCATCAACTGTCTTATAGACAGGAGACACTGTGATCCCCAAGCTGGGAGCAGAGCCTGTCACTCTTGCCTGTGTGAATGGTGCATGAGCGAGTGAGGCAGGTAGGCAGCAGGTTAAGGGCTGAGGTAGAGGGCACATCTGTCTTGCTTTTCTTTTTTTTTTCTTTTCTTTTTTTTGTCAATATGCAGGAGTGCCTACCGGAGTTAGGTGTGGTAGGGGAGTTGGCCTGGCTGTTCTGCACTGCCGCGGCTGCAGCGTGTGCCGCATTTACAGCAGTCTTGGCGGCATACAGGTTGGCCTCTTCCTGAAACTTGCCAATATTTTTCTTGTACCGGATCCTTTTGTTGCCAAACCAGTTGGATACCTGTGTGGGAGAGCAGAGGGAGGAGGAGCAGAGGAGTCAGACGTCAAGCAGCCACAGCACCGTGCACTGAGCAGTGTGATTGTTTCAAGATGTCATGTTTGGGTCCATCAAGTACCCAATTCCCAGCCCCTGCAGTAATGTCCACCGGGTACACAAGCTAATTAAGCCATAATCAGGAGCCACTTGTGTCTTCTCATGGATGGGAGCATGACATGCTCTCAGTTCTGTCTCCTGACAAAACTAAAACACAAGGGGCTCCGACTGCATAGTCACTTAAGTTATTGTATATGTGTGGTTATGTACAGTATCAAGGCTGGTTGTAAGTAATACAAATTTCCCCTCACAGAAATACAGGTATGTATGTCCATATTTTACCCGCTAAAAGGTTCATATTCTACTGGTACAATGTTAAAGCTTGCTTGCATGTTCCCTGTCATTAACAGCAATTTAAATTTTGCACTGAAGTGCTTTCATTCTTTCTCACAAAAATGGAATACATCCATTGAATATAATATTTGTTCATATGTCCAGAAATGTGTGTTCGTGTGTGTAAATATGCAACTATTTAAAATTACTCAAAATATAAGATTTAGAGGGTAATGTCCTGCAGACCTGACAAGCAGTGCAAATGGGTAATCAGTGTTAACTGATGTGTTAAATAAAGTACATTTTTCGAAAGAGCTGCTGGAGGAAGTGCTGCGGTCAAATGATATAAAACTGTTTATATTCAGTTTCAGGATGCTCATTTTGTTGAACTAAAATGATGACATCAGTCAGAGACCAAAAAAAAAAAAAAAAAAAAAAAAAGTTATATGAACCTTATGTGTGAATGCTGGCTCTGCAATAACAGTGGAATAATAATGAGATGATGCTTGCTTTTAATGGTCCTATAAATTAGAGTGTCTTGTCGCTGTGCTGCTGCCCCCTTTTCAGGCCCTGCAGCCCACCGCTGGACCAGCCAAAGAGCAGCTGCCCCTAATGACGCTTTATTTAATTTCCACCCATGTGCTTAAATTTTAATATCCCCAGCAGCCCGCCAATGTTGTGGCGTAAAAACTGACTGGATTTGCAGGACAACAGATCATTTCTATCCTGCACGTCTCTGTGCTCTAAATCTTTAATATCTAGGCAATTAAAATTAATGACCATTCAGGCGAGGCCCACTGTTGGCAGCAGGGTTTCCTTGACATCAATTGTTTGATGGGTTTACCTAGAGGTTAAACTAACAAGCAAGGTTTAATTGGAAGCAATGAAAGCCCTGGCCATCATCCTTTTTACTTAACCTGCTTATAGTGGATTGTACAGCCAAAGACGATGCAATATTCTCGCTCTTTCCGACAGCTCACAAAGTGCCCACAAACCCCTGGAAATCATTGAGAATGTTTCCCCGACCTCATCATTCTGGTTAATTTAACAATACACAAACACTATACTAAAGAGAGGTAAATTTATTAAAATCAGCTGTGAGGACATTAATCATAAACAGTAGCAGACCTTATACTTGTTTACTTTTTACCGCATAATATTGCTCTAACTAATATGGTGTCGGTGCAAGCGGGTCCTAAATTTTTACAGTAAAATGCAACTGTTTCTCAAAGTAATAAACAGTTCAACTTAAATTTGTTTCATCGTTCTGCTCATGTCCTTTGTGATAAAGTGTGTTATGACCATATTCTACCACTGCACAGTGTTACAAGCCTCAACCGTCTCCATAGCATTCACATCAAATCCCCGTTCTCAGGTCTACACACACACACACACACACACACACACACACACACACACACACATACGCGGCGTGCGCATACACACACACACTCACATTGTTCTCCTGCCCACTGGACTCTGGCTTTTAGTGATTCTCGGGTTCGGCTAAATATTGAGCAAAAGCAAGGCACTGTAAGGTGTGGAGCACAACTCAATCTACAGAACTAATTCCCTTTTATCTTGTGGAAGGCCATGCATTCAATTGACTCCTATGTGTGGTGAGAACCAGGGTGTGAGACTGAATTACCTGACATCAGCAGCCTGAAAGGCAGCGATTGTGTAATGACCATGCAGACTCTTTGCAAGAACACAATGACGGTGCCTTCATTGCTCCCCACTAGAGAGGCTGTGGAGCTGTAGTTAATAATTCAAACTATTTCACCCCATTTCAGGTCAATACTCCTCGCTAGTCAATGAAAAGCAATGCGTGATCTGTCTATGATCTCAACATAAGGCAGGACATAAAGCCCTAAGTCACACATAAAAACACAAAGGTTGTTTCCTAACTCAGATACCATCAATTATACAGGCACCATGAATTATGAATGAGAACTCAAGTCTTGGTTTTCTCTACATTTACTGTGATCTGAAATGTAGAAGTATCACCTAAACAAAAAACAAGACATACAAATGTGGTGAAGCACATTAATATTAGCACTAGGATTTGCTTTAAATACTAAATGCAACATTCCAATCACAGATGATATTTAAATATGGCCTTCGGACCAGCCATCCAATCACCTGCCTTCTTTTCGGGAGCCTACCATGGTGCATGCAAGGTGACAGAAACACTTTGACAACATACTGCATACGGAGAGCCACCACACGGTAATATAAATACCCCAGCACATTCAATTATTTGCGCTTAGCAATTAAAATGCAGTATTAATCAGAAAAGGAAACACTGAAATAATCAAATATACATTAAAAATGCTCAGAGTTATCATGTAGGCAAGGGAATCATAAAAAAAATACTGCATATTGGAGGCTTCTGCATTTCCATTTCATCCCTTCGAAAATGATGCAGGGTGATTCATCAGAAATGATGTAATGAGCAAAGCTGCAGACTGATATTGGCATATCGTTCACAACGGATGGTTTTTACTTAATGAACTGTTTGTGCAATCAACAAAAGCCCACAGAAGAGTTTGGGGTTTTGACAAATTGTGGGGCCAGAACAAGTGGTTGGGGACCGGGGCATGGTGAGCGATAACACACTTACGGCGCATGTGGCATCATGTCGACCCTTAGACTTTGTTACTCACTTAAAATGAGCCAAAGCACTAGGAATAAGTCAATAAGAATGTCTGCCATGGCTTCGGCTAGCCAAGGAGTACGCCACTAATGGGGCCTGAGATGAGTTCAAGTGAATTTTTAAAAGCCCTCTAATTTCTGCAAAGACTGATTTGTTCCCTTGGGAACTGCTACAGTGGCCTGTTTAGCGAGGCACTCAGAAAACACAGCAGAGCTCCATTTGTGAGGGTTGCTGCCCATTTCCTTTACTGCCACTATGCAATGATCGGAGGTAGGTGGGTAGGTGTGTGGGGGGGGTGTTCAAAAAACTCAGCGTGTAGTTTGAAGATTCAAGAGACCACACAACCTGTTGACGCTCTACAACAAACAAAAATAATGTGGCAAACAATAGCATTAAAGTAAAAATCTCATGTGACACACATTTTGTACACACAAAATGATGGTAACATTGGTGTGGTTGCACAATATGAGGTAAAACTAGTTGTGTACTGACGTAAAGGTGGGATGTGAATGCTGGAAATTCTTATCCACTCTTTTTTTTTTAACATGGAAATTTAATTTAAATACTGTCATTTATGATAACATTAGCATTGATCCAGTATAGAGTGAGGGAGGAGGGGGGGTTTCTGTGCAGTGAAAAACTGTGAGGCTATTACATACATAAACAAAGGAGGTACAAGTAAATGAAAACAGTGGATCAGGAGAAGTTATGACATACCTGTGATACTGTGATGGTGCTTCCCACCCCCTGAAGGCAAAAAAGAATGGGCTTTTACAGTATCTGACTCTTCATGACTACACTCAATATACCCCTCAACACTCCCTCCCCACACAGAACAAAACACTGCAGATTAATCGTTATTGTATAGATTCATGTTTCTCTGATATCGTGTCTCACGAGGACAACCATAGAACAATAGAGTATAAAAAAATCTAGATAGTAGTCACAATCATAGCAGGGAAGAGAGAGCACAGGATAATAATGCTGCCGATGTGGGGGTTTGGTGTGAGAGATATTGCCTTCAGGTTTAAGCTATGCTATATAAAAGTGGGGAAAGTCGCACAAATATAAACTGTGAATTAGCAGAGTCCCGCAAGGTCACTTGAACAGCAAACATACAAAAATAAATACCCAGTTATCCGCCGGTGCTTTGAGGCACCAGACATCTTTTCTTACAGTAATGGATGATGCCATTTCTTTCTTCCCAGCTTATGACCTGAGCGACTGACCGGACAGCAGAGAGAGCACACGTGGTGGATGGGAATGAGAGGAGGGGGATGGCAGGGTACCCGGCACTGGGCGGCTAAGGAAGGACGCATACTGCTTTGATTGAGGCCAGGATGATATAGGCCTCCCCTCCCTGTGGCCCTGCGCTCACTGACTGGGACCCTCCTTGACTGAAGCATCATTAAGCGGTCACAATGTCAAGGTTAGCTACGGACACTGTGTCTTGATGGTGTGACACACGCTAACTATCCCTCTAGGCTTCGCCCTCTCCCACCCTGATTACCCACCATCTACTGTTAGATGAGCACTACTCACCTGGGAAACTGTGATGCTGCACTTCTTGGCCAGCTCTTCTTTAGCCTCCTCGCTTGGGTACGGGTTGCTGAGGTGTGAGTAGAAATATTCGTTCAAAATTTCCGTTGCCTGCTTGCTGAAGTTTCGCCTTTTCCGCCTGGGTGGGGAAAGAGAGGGCCGAACACGCCTATTAGCGGGACCAGCATTAACTCATCCATTTGGATAGCACAAATTGCACAATCAATCTCACACATAAACAGTGAAAATAATGAGGAATGGACTCTAAGGGTCCCGGGGAGCATGGTAACGCGTCCTGCTCCCAGAGTCTAGTCAACACACAGAAGATCAGACTCCGACCAATAAACTGACAAGCGCGCGCACACACAAACACACACACACACACACAGAAACAAAAACACACAACCGCAAAACACATACAATGTTTAATTTGGTCTGTTGGCCTGCAATTTCCTGTCCAAGCGTGTAATGTGCAGAGTTTAGTTCAGCGGATGGGTGGGCTTCGTGATGGAGCGCAAAGCCCAGTCGGAGTGCATCTCGGTACATTATAGAAATCACGGCATGCACAGTTGAGCATTGTTCCTGAAGTGCCACAGCCCCGGGGATCTCCAGTAGAAACAAGCAAACTCTAACTAGATCTGTGTCCCCTTCCCTCCCAAAGGCACTACTTATCATGTTGTTGAGCATTTGCTTATTTTGCCTTGTTTACTGCGCTTCGCACAGGCAGTGGGCAGCAAATGTGCTTCCACATGGGTTGTTTGGCCCAAACTTGTGTTGCTCTCTGCACAGCTCCGATGCACCACACTGTTAGTGATTAGAGTAATCCACAACACCTGCTGATGACCTCCCCTCCATCCGTTACAAATGACTCGGTCCTCATTTCATTTGGTTTTAACAGCTCTCAGGTGTGAGGTCATGATTGTCTTGAAAATGGATAATGCATGGAGCATGGACGTGATTAAAACCGTGCATCTCTGCAGCTCCCATATTGTGTGTTGTGCCAGAAAAACTTTAGACCTGCACGCGGTGTAAAAATGACCTCGCCTGTTTTGATTTGGCTATGTGGGTCAAACAGAAGCACTAAAAGTTTCTAGAAACACACAATCACCCTTAATCCACTGACCTGGCATCAAGGAATCTGGAGCGCAGGATCATGACGGCCTCACAGGTGCTTTGTTTCAGTTGCATTTGGATGGAGCTGAACTTACGGTGGATGATTCCCACCATGCGCTCGATCTCTTTAGGAGAGATGGGCCGCGTGCGAGACTGTTCCCTCAGCAGGTTCATCACGTGGGTGGTGAATTCGTTACATGCCTGTCGAATGAAACAGAGACAAAAAAGGCAAAAATGAGTTCCGTAAAAAGTTACAGCGGCTGAGTCTTTGAGCAAAAAGGCTCTGACCTCTAAAGTTGCATACATTTCTCATATAGAAAATGAGTCCATTATATGCTAGCTCTTTTAGTTAAAAGCTTCGACAGAGCGCGGTGTTTATATATTACATTGACATAATAGGTGAAGTCATCTATGAATATAAATGTCAATGTGCAATTTGGCTTGGGTCTAATGCAGGGCGAATTTAAACAGCTTTTTGTTAAACCAGTGGTTCATACATGATTAATTAGAATAACTCATTTACGTAGTGCACACTTTAGCTCATTACTCTGAGTAAAATTCGTTAAGTATTTACATTTAGATAATTAAAACCTGGAAACACCCTTAAGAAAGATGCATTCACTCTAGGCGAAGTGCTGTGTGCCCTCGCAAACCCACCTCCTCTCGGAGAGCAGGAGTAAATTAGTCTAATTTACCTCTCCGGCTTGCTGAGGCATCACTGTTACACCTTCTATTTTCACCCATAACATCTCAGTGTTTAATGGCAGGCTCAAAGTGCTAGGTGAAGTAGCAGATCATACTTTCATTTAACATAGATGACTAAGGCACTTCTTATAATCAACTACAACACTGTGAGTAGTACTACATTTTTCCTAAGCTGATAACACATCATCCCCCACCTCCCCCCGCATGCATGCTCACTGCAATTTTCTTGCTAATGCAGGGATAAGCTGTTCTGAATTGATGTGCAGCACAACTAGAAAGGTCCATTTGAGAACATAATCAAATGTATAATAGCTTGTGGTCAAATGGTAATTTAAATGTTATGACGATGGGAAGAGAACCAAATTTGTGTTATTCTCCTTTTCTTGAATGTAGAGCAACAGAGCATGAAGTGGTGTGCTATTTCAAGAAAAAAAAAAAAAAAAGCAAAAACAAAACTGCTCTGCGCAACAGCAGATACCGTCATCTATACCCAAGGAATCCCAAAGCTGCTCTACTCGGGAGATCTTAACCTTGGGACTGCAGAGACTCCTCCTTACCTGCTCATATTTCTCCAGCTCTGTGTGGTAGATCTGTCTGATCTGGGTGAGTTTGGCTCTGTAGTCGGAATGTTCAATGGAGTTATCAGCCGCGCCGCCCGAGGCTGCCGCTGCAGCTGCAGCTGCAGCAGATCCGCCACCTTTCTCTGGCCCCGCCACGCCCTCTGCCAGCAGCATGTTGTCTAAGCGCATGAGCTGGGGATCTGGTGGGTCCTCCTCCTGGGCACCACGGATGCTGAGACCTGCAGCGACACACACAGACACAGACCGCGGGTCAAATTATGCCATCCGGTGACATGTTTCAGACATTAAGAAGAAAATATTAATACTGAAAAAATGAAAGCATATCAAGTCATAAACAGTAGACCTAGACTGATGTGTTAAGGGCAATTAAAAGCATTATGTCTGCATAGAGTGTTATAGTGCGATGTTTTCCCTGCAGGTATATGTACTGGGTTTCTCCACAGTGAATGCGCTGTGCTCCTGTCACCCATGTCTATGCCTGTTCTCTTTTATTTACACACTGCGCTGCACACTGGGTGTACGGGAAGGCTGACATGACAGCAACATCCATAAACTGACAAATGCTCAATGGTGAAGTGGCACTTCTACTCTGTGAAAGGATGCTAAACAGAAAACTATACCTCTAGTGAGTGCCTCTGTCTTTGACACAGTGAGCGCTGGGGACTCTGGAAAGTCGTTCCTTGTTTCTTTTTCCTCATTTTCTTTATTTGTTCATAAGATATAATGTGCAGTTCTGTTTTTTGCGGCGTTCAGCATGCGAGGAACACAAAAGTGCCGGTGAAATAAAAAAGCCCACTTCCAGCAAAAAATCAGCAGAGCTGATTTTATGTAAAGTGCCCATTCATTAATTCTGTTTATGCAATCAGAGCCTGCTGTTTATTTCCTGTGGTTTTCTGTCTCGCCAGGCTGTCAGCGAGTCATAATCACCCAGTAGATAGCGTATGTGCACACCTGGATGCATTAGCTATGCAACCGCGATGCCGGGCTTTGCAAAGAATAAACAAACCAAAAAAAAAAAACACTGGGTCAGAGTTACAACAAAAGCAAGCTGAGCAATTCAGTTTAATAAGTGGATGAAAGTGTCGCTCAATGGGCAGTAAATACTGAGTGGCTACTTGAATGTTATGATTACCAGAGTTGTTTCAATTCAATAATCCCTCCCGCAATTCAGGGATTTTCAACAGCTCATTACAGCTACATTAAGATATGGCCGGCCTCTGGATTCTAAATAAGAAGATTAGTGGCACTATTGTGTCAGCCAGTAGGCATGCAATCAGAGAAGCCCTTTTACCACGCTTTGACCGACTGACCCTGCACGCCACCCACAGGAGTAAACACTAAACCGAAAACACTGTTCTGCGCCCCCGCCCCTCCCTCTTCTTATAAACACAATCCTGAATAAGAAAAAAAAAAAAAAAAAATTAGAAAGCACATCATCTTGTAGCCACTCCTCTGATGCTTCCATCACCGTTGGGAGTTTTGTTGTCGAGCTGCGGTGTCACTGAAAAACAACATCGCCTCTATTTATGGATCAGCTGGCTTTGAGTCTTTTAGGTGTAATGGTGTGAGAGGAGTGGATGAATGTGGCTATTTGTGTTGGAGACATTGAGATGCTGGACAAGGCTCCATCAGGCTTGCAGGGCCAAGCCATCCATGTGGACAATATGCCACTGCTCCAGTAACCCTCATCCACATCACACTGCATCTGCACAGCTCCACCCAAAGCTCTCCTTCTGGACAGGTGCGACTGTTTCTCTTCCAGCTTGTGCTGCATGAAATAAAAACAGCGTTGCCTGGCTACATT
>CAAKHG010050871.1:0-14064 GCA_901007715.1 Dactylopterus volitans
TTGATCTCATATACCGGCCATGGAAACACGCAGAGGGACAGGTAACAAAGAAAGTCCTGTGCTGTTTGGATTAACAAATTTTCAAAATGTTTCAGTCTTGTTCTAAACATTAAAAGATGTTTATTGCCAGAAAGCTGAGCAAAATGTAAAGATCAATTATTTATTATTGCACTTTGTGATCTCGTAACATGTTCAACTGCTTTGTTTCTTTCCAGTTGTCATTCATTCAGCACTCCCTTATGAGCCCAGAAGTGTTTTGCTTTGCTGACTACCCCTGCCACACGGTGGCCATTGACATCCTCAAAGCCCCACCAGAGGATGACAACAGGGAGATTGCCACCTGGTATGTAGCTGATGCCTGAAGAAGAATGTTACAATTTGCTATTTTAATATTATATTTCAATGTGCCTAAAACCAAGGTCACACTACAGGAGTTTTGGGTTGATTTAGTCTGTAGTGAGCCCAGCTTAATAGGTTTTGAGGTTTTAAGTATTTCTGGCATTTTAAGTAATTCCATACATGGCATATACTTTGTACATTTGTTAAAATCTACTTTATCAGACTTCAATCATCTAATACAGAATAAGTGGGGAAAAGAAAAAGATTCCGGCAAGCAACTGTTCAATAGACAGCCTACTGTGATGCATATAAATTACCACTTCAGAGATTATAGGGTTTATAGGGATTATAAGACATACAGTATATGATGCCCTATTTTTAACCTTTCACTTGTAAATTATTCAGCACTCTCCGCTGCTACAATGTTTTTGACAGAATGTTCTGAACTCTTAACAGGAAAAGTCTTGACCTGGTGGAGAGCCTGCTTAGGCTGTCAGAGGTAGGCCAGTACGAGCAGGTGAAGCAGCTCTTCAGCTTCCCAATCAAGCACTGCCCGGACATGTTGGTGCTGGCATTACTGCAGATCTCCACCTCCTGGCACACACTACGCCATGAGCTCATCTCTACCCTAATGCCCATCTTTCTGGGCAACCACCCCAATTCTGCCATTATCCTGCACTATGCCTGGCATGGACAGGTTGGTGTTCAAAGCTGTCTTGCCATTAAAGGTTGTGAATGCTTGAATTTTAGCCATTTTTTGTTAAGAGTGTACCCTTGCTTGTGGTACTTTGAACATTATTTGTTGTTAGATTTATCTTCATTAGTTTGTCGTTGCTTTGGTTATAACCTGAAAACCTCTGAATTTATAAAATGTGGTTATTTTTCCAGGGACAGTCTCCTTCCATCCGTCAGCTAATTATGCATTCAATGGCAGAGTGGTATATGCGAGGTGAACAGTATGACCAGGCCAAGCTGTCTCGTATCCTGGATGTGGCCCAGGACTTGAAGGTTTGTAAAAATACATCACATAACCGCTTAAGTAACTGCTCTGAACTTAGAGCTAAAGCAGATTAGATAGGCATCAATTTTGAAGAAAGTGTTCCGCCACATGTTTTGCAATTTTAGATAACGTCATAAAAAACAGAGCAGAGGACAAAGGCAATATATCCTGTGGTGATATTTCCCTTCTTAGCTACATGTAGGGCTGGTGATTCAGTGTGTATTAAGATACATGGATTTTAGTGTTTCCCCCACATGCAATTAGCAGACGGAGTGCACCACTGTGAAAATAAGACCACCACTCCAACAGTCTTGGTATGGTTCAGCATGTTTGCCTGGCACTGAAAGGATTACATTTGACTGATTATTGTGACTACTGATCAAATGAGTGACTCTAAAAAAATGGACATTTTTCCTTTTTTGGAAATGATTCAAAATAAGTTTGTAATAAAATACTCTTATGAAGTAACAAACAAAGTGTTGATTTTCATCACCAGTAATTTACAGACTGCTATACAGCTTAAAATGAAAGTGAAACGGTAAAATCACATTTGTGAATTGTGCAAGCAGACGCAGGAGAGACACTGACCCTCAGTGTACAAAAGTCAGGTTCTTTGATATCAAAAACACCTTCAAAATTGCTGCCTATAAGGAGGGCAGCAAATGCAAAGAGCTTTTCCATGTACTTCACCTCTGCTGCTGAAGCTCCTCCTAAGGAGAACACTGAGTTTTGCTAAAATAAATTTCACTGCTGCAAGCAAAGTTAAAAAATTGATGCAAAACAAAATCATTGTGTATTTACGTCTTAACTATTAATTACAAATCAATTGTGCAAGTGAGAATCTTTGCAGTATCAGAAAATGTCACAGAATTCCTTTTCATGATCATTAATAAGCTTTTTGTTTTCTTCCCCCTATCCAGTCTCTATCGATGCTGCTGAATGGTACTCCATTTGCCTTTGTTATTGACCTTGCTGCACTTGCCTCTCGACGTGAATACCTCAAACTTGATAAATGGCTGACTGACAAAATCAGAGAGCATGGGGTATGTCATTTAAATGGATTTGCTTTACTTTAAACCACCAGTGCTTTTTTGTTGTATCTGTAATCATAATGTAAGAATGTCACATCAAGAACATGATTTGTTTAACAGTAATTTTGTGTTTGGTCTTTGTGTCAGGAACCTTTTATCCAAGCATGTGTGACATTCCTGAAGAGGCGTTGCCCGTCCATTATGGGGGGTCTGGCTCCAGATAAGGACCAGCCCAAAAGCTCCCAGTTGCCCCCGGAGACCTTAGCCACCATGCTGGCGTGTCTGCAGGCCTGTGCTGGGTGAGAGGATGTCCTAGCACCATTGTCAGTGTTGCTGAACTGTTGTCTTTGTTGTGCTTTAAGTGACTGTTTACCTTTTTCATGGCCTGTCCTGCCCAAATTAAAACCCAGCTTAAGATGAATTTGATGGTGTCGACAAAACACAACACTAACAGTCTAAACTTGCTTGGATGACAAGTTTATTCTTACAATGCAGTTTTTTAACATGAAAATCTGCTTAACTCCTTTTAGGAGTGTGTCACAGGAGCTGTCAGAGACGATCTTGACCATGGTTGCCAACTGCAGCAATGTTATGAACAAAGCCCGCCAGCCACCACCAGGGGTCATGCCGAAGGGACGAGCCCCCAGCACCAGCAGCCTGGATGCCATCTCACCTGTCCAGGTATGTGAAAGTCAATGCATCCCTCCGGTAAACGTTCAAATACTTCTCAAGTATGTGAGAAATTGTTCTTAGGATAATGATCTGTAACTATCAATTACTTAAAAAGCCCTTTTGAAATTGGATTCTTTTAAAAGTTTTTTTGTTCACAATCACAGATTTTTAATTGGCATGAATATGTGGCTTGGAACATAATGCATCTATAGCACACTGTCCCAATGCTTTCCTCATTCTCTGCCTTCTGTTGCTCATCTTCAGATGGACCCTCTGTCAGGCATGGGTACCTTGAACCTGGGAGGCCCAGCAACCTCTCACACACAAAGCATGCAGGTTTTCCCCAACTCACTGAGCTCGGCTTTCAGTAATCCCCAGTCTCCAGCAAAGGCCTTCCCACCACTCTCTAACACCAATCCCAGCACACCATTTGGGGGCATTGGCAGCTTGTCCTCACAGCTCCCTGGTATGGACTCTGGTACTATGCTATTTTATTATTTTCTGTTAAAACGCTTATGTTCATACGGGATCAGCAAGTTGCACTATACTATCCACTTGACTAATATAGTTTTACGAAGTAAGACAAACAATTGCTTGTTATAACACTGTTCGTAACCTTATATTGTGAAAACAACAACCGTCAGCAAATGCAGAATAGGGGATAAATCCGGAACCACCATGTCATAAAGTTGAGAAATTTTTCGGCTGTTCCTAAATTTGTTAGAACACCTTGTTCAGTCACTCAATATTTGTAAGGAAGGTCATAGTTTTAAAGGTTGGTAGTTTACAGGACCAAGAAAAAGTAAAGGGAAATAACTGAATCATTGTTACCTACAGGTCCCCTGGGCTCAGGCATTGGCTCTGGCATTGGTTCTAGTCTGGGTATGCCAGCTGTAAGTACAGATCCATTTGGCACCAGGAAGATGAGCACACCAGGCCTGAACCCACCTACCTTTCAGCAGAGTAAGATGAAGGCCTGTAAGTGGTGGTGGAGGTGGTGTGACTGAGAGCCCCGCCTTGCGATGCTCAGCGCTGTATTTCCTCCTCAATCTTTGTGATTATTAGCTTCAAATTAACCTCTAAAAGCACCATTATGATTCATAAGACAAGTGTCACCAGTTTTTGTCTTGAGCTTTTATAAGACTTGTGAATTTTAACTTATTGCAACCATGTATCCGAATGACTTATTTTACCATTTCTGAAATGTTTCTCAACCTTTAAAACCTATTGTGGAGGAAATACAGGTCAGTCTTCCATTCCTTGTCTGCTAATGCTGACAGCCCCACTTTAGTGTTGTCCACTTTTAAGCATCAACCAGAGGTTTAACATGACAATCGGTTAGAATTCTTTTTGATGGCTCAAATGCTAAATATTCTTGAATTGCATAGTTTTTCTTCATAGTTTGCATAGTTTTCTTCTTCTTTAATTACCTGGCTCATGATCTGCATGTATTGTGTTAATACAATCAAGTACACGAAACTCTTTCAAAATGTTTTTTCTGCTTGTCTACCAGCTGACCTTTCTCAGGTGTGGCCAGAGGCAAACCAGCACTTTAGTAAGGAGATAGATGATGAAGCAAACAGTTACTTCCAGCGCATCTACAACCACCCACCTCACCCAACTATGTCTGTGGATGAAGTATGCAGCTACATTATTCTAACTTGAAAATGATCACCTTTTTTTAATATTTATACATACTTTATAGAGATGGTCACCCAATGTTGATATTGTTTGGTTTTAAGTTTCTTAATTCCAGTCTTTAAAGTAAACCTCCTCCAACTGTATTATTGTCCTCTAGGTGCTAGAGATGCTACAGAGGTTCAAGGATTCAACCATCAAGCGTGAGCGAGAAGTGTTCAATTGCATGCTTCGGAACTTGTTTGAGGAATACCGTTTCTTCCCACAATACCCAGACAAGGAGCTGCACATCACTGCCTGCCTTTTTGGTGGCATCATTGAAAAGGGTCTGGTCACCTACATGGCATTAGGCCTTGCACTCCGATACGTCCTTGAAGCCTTAAGAAAACCTTATGGATCCAAAATGTATTACTTTGGAATTGCTGCTCTTGACAGATTCAAAAACAGGTATTTCATTTTTGTCAGTCATTAATTTTTCATTTATGCAACGTATGTCATGTAAGAAAAGTCGGGCTAACATGCTCAATATGTTTCTAGACTAAAAGACTACCCTCAATATTGTCAACACCTGGCATCAATCGCTCACTTCTTGCAATTTCCCCACCATTTACAAGAGGTAATCAGTTTTCCTTAATTTATCTTTGATTAGATTCTTTCAGTTACTGTTACTTAAGTCTTACTGTTGAATTCTTGGAAGTCTTACCACTGAGAGATTAATTAAATCTCTCGCTCTGCACCTTTCAATATCCTGTGTGTGCAGTATATCGAGTATGGCCAACAGTCACGGGACCCTCCGGTGAAGATGCAAGGCTCCATCACCACACCTGGCAGTCTGGCACTTGCACAGGTTCAAGCCCAGGCCCAGTCACAGCAACCCGGTGTTCCTAAAGCACCACAGCCGGGTCAGGCAAGCACTCTTGTCACCACCACCACCACGACAACCACAGCAGCTAAGATCACCACCATCACAAGGCCGACCCCCAGCAGCTTTAAGAAGGATGTGCCTGTGAGTTGGGATAGTTGATAACTAAATACTCACATTTACTGTATCAAACCTCATAGTTGTTTTATAAATTAAAAACTGTGAGACCTGTCTAGAGGGTAAATTGTTCCTTATTTATGCCAACAGCCCTCCATAAACACTACCAACATTGACACCCTACTAGTGGCCACAGACCAAACGGAAAGGATTGTAGAGCCTCCAGAGAATGTACAGGAGAAGATTGCTTTTATCTTTAACAACCTCTCTCAGTCCAACATGACCCAGAAGGTAAAGGAAAAAAAAAGAGAAAACATTCCTGTATCTCAGGAACTTGATGGACAAACTATGCTTTTTTTTTTTTTTTTTTAATTAACTGTCTGCTTATTCCAGGTAGAGGAGTTGAAGGAGACCGTGAAGGAGGAGTTTATGCCCTGGGTATCGCAGTACCTGGTGATGAAGCGTGTCAGCATTGAGCCTAACTTCCACAGTCTCTACTCCAACTTTCTCGACACTCTAAAGAACCCCGAGTTTGTCAAGATGGTCCTCAATGAAACATACAGGAATATCAAGGTCAGATATTTATAGAAAATGTGATTGCTGCCCTCTATAACCTTGAGTCCTAGATGGAATAACTGCTTGCCAACATTAAAAACATATTACAGTATTCTTTTGCTCTCATTAAGCACTGCTGAACTCAAAACTGGCAAAATATTTACATTGCCCTTCCACCTCTCCGTGTCTCAGGTTTTGTTGACCTCTGACAAGGCAGCTGCCAATTTCTCTGATCGCTCCCTGCTGAAGAATCTTGGCCACTGGCTAGGCATGATTACATTGGCCAAAAACAAGCCCATCCTCTATACGGTAAGTTCATTGCAAGCCCTTTCATCTTTATGTGGAATGTCTCTTATTGGCTTTTGAGATGGCAGAATTATTTTTCTTTTTTCCTAGGATCTGGAAGTGAAGTCGCTACTACTGGAAGCCTATGTGAAAGGCCAGCAGGAACTACTTTATGTAGTTCCTTTTGTGGCCAAAGTTTTGGAATCCAGTCTACGGAGCATGGTGAGCAACATATGTGGAGCCTGAGAGATATCGGACTAAGCCTTGAACTTGTTTTCACATGCCTAAAGCTACAACTAAGTAATTCGGACTGACTTTTGTGGCCCTGATTATAGGTTTTCAGACCCCAGAACCCTTGGACCATGGCCATCATGAATGTTCTTGCCGAGCTGCATCAAGAGCATGACCTCAAGGTAGTAGATTACTCGGATTTTGTAGATACTAGAAAGAGTAAAGTGTCACAAGTTTTCTCAACCTATTCAGCATGGTTAAAGATTTAGCTGAATCTTACTTCATAACAGAAATACATTATAGATACATACTTGTTGCTATACAATATTTACCAACAGCCGTAGTAAAATCCAGCTAACAATGTACAATGGTACAAAAATATTAGTGAAACTTCATTCAGGAACAAGAGTGAAGCTATTGCTCACATGGCCCTCTGTTTTATTGCAGCTAAACTTAAAGTTTGAGATTGAAGTTCTCTGTAAGAACCTGTCTCTGGACATCAATGACCTAAAGCCAGGAAACCTGCTGAAGGACAAGGACAAGTTGAAGAGTCTGGAGGAGCAACTGTCGGCACCAAAGAAAGAGGCAAAACCTCCAGAAGAGATGCTCCCAGTTTCTACCACAGGTGAATGCTCAGTTTCCCTTTGAGTTTGCTTTTTTAAACTTGTGCGTATGTTTCAAATATTGTTGCATCTAAAGTTAAGTTTGAAAATGGTTAGCCTTCAGAATCTGAGAACATTAACAACTTTTTTGCCACCAAGCTTTTTATTAATCCTGGCTGAAAGAACTATTGATTAGATCATATTAGCATCTTTTGTTAAAGTGATTAAATGGTTTGATCATATTGCAAACTTCCTTAATTGGTAGTTGTCATGTTATGGGAAATCAAAAAGTAGTCTACGTCAGAAAGCCATGCCACAGCTAAATTCCTGTTTTATTTCATTATTGATGATAAATATGGCAGAGTAAAAATTGTTTATATACATACTAACTGAGCCCCAAGTGTGTTCAAAATTTACTGCCAAGCCAGGGCAGCAACATGGAGATCAAATTTTTGTAGGTGTGAGAGGGGGAAGATGCATGCAAGGCACATAGTGTTCATTTTTTTGAAAGAAGTTCAAGTGTTTTCAGGATGTAATGACAAGGTGTTGGGGAGGTGGTCTCAAAGACAACTAAAACTGCCAGAGTATGGCAACTAGGGATGTATATATCTACACGTGTACACGGATAGCAAATCATAACCGTTTTGAAAAAATCGATAACCATGTACACGACATGTCGTTCTTTTTTCCTCCTCCTCGTTCATTTCTCACAAACAAAGTGTTAGGGGGTGTAAATGCTGCCTGAAAGCTAAAGATGATAATATCAACCTGACAGTAAATGTTTTCAGGGCTGCAGTTATCCTCATACGTAATAGATACATGGGGCACATTACATTGCACAAACAACGTATCGCGTATTATGTGACTTTAACTTGACATGGGAGGTTAGTAAAAAGCAGAGTAATGTGTGGCAGGTTTTTTTTTGTTTTTTTGCACAAAAAAAAAAATGGAGATGCAGTGTACATTTTGTCAGACCAAGTTGGCTCATTTTAGCAGCACAGGTTAAAGCACCTGTGATCGAGACACCCAAACAAGACGGAGGCTGAGACTGCTGTTGACAACGGTGCTAGTGGTTTACAGCCTAGCTTAAAAAAACTACGCAGCGAGCAAATGGGACAAGGTGCCGAGTGAAGCTATCAACAACTTAATAGCTGAAATGGGGGCCCTCGACATGCTGCCCGTGTCAATTGTTGAAGACGACGAATTATTAAAGCTAATGAGATATCTAGAGCCAGGCTACGAAGTTCCCTGCAGAGCGACAGTTTGCTCTAGGGTGTCAAAGCTATACCAAGACTTACTTACTCAGGAGAATGATATGTGCACTCTTAGCGCTTTGATCAATAAATGTTTGTCTGTTAACTACTTGAACGGCTTTGAATTAAAGGGATTGAGGTCTATGAATGGAGAGACGGAGCCCTCTATTGGTTATACAGTGCAACTGCGGTCAAAATTCATAAACCACATGTACACGCTATTTTACAGCCCTGTGTACACGTGTAGAAATTTTTGTTGACATCCCTAATGGCAACATTTCTGCATAGAGGTCCATTAGTGCCACCAGGTGGACTGGAATCATTATTCATTTATGGGTTCTCCTCATTTTTCACATGGGAGCCGCTGCTTCATCAAATAACATATAGTGGTGAAATTCACTATTATGATTTGATTTGGCTTAATATCAAGAGTTTGAAATTTTCTACCCAACTATTGATCATCCTAAATAAAATCATTGTTAAGATGCAATGTTGACTTAACTAAACCATTTCAGCTTTGTGTTTGTTGTTGGTTTTCTGTTTATCTTTTGTGGCAATCGTATTTTTTCTTGTGATTTTAATCAAAATAGCCTTTTGTGACCAACAGGAGACTTTGTTCCATTTGCAGCTCCTCCTTCCACCCCAGCTGCCACCACCACCACTTGCACAACCACTGGCCCCCCAACGCCACAGTTCAGCTACCATGACATCAATGTGTATGCTTTGGCAGGCCTGGCCCCACACATCAATATAAATGTCAACGTAAGTATCAAGAGTCTTTAAGCTACAGGCACAATGTGAACTTAAACTGGAGGACTGAACTTAGTTGAATAATTGGACAGTCCATATTAAGCTTTTTTCACATTCATGTTTTTATGTTGGGTTTCTACTAATGTAGAGTTATATGCAGCATCCCTATTCATCTGTTTCTTGCTTTTGAAAGAAAAAAACTCTGACTTAAAACTAGGTGTCCAGGCAGTTCAGTTGCAGTGGTTTCTGTAAAACAGAATAACTCATGTGGATTAGAACTTTATAATTTTGCAGAAATTACATGAGCAACAAACGGTTCGAAACACACTAGACGGTGAAAATTCAAGAGGCATTGGCCACAATAATGTAAGCATTACAGTAGGAGTCTTCTATCCATAACAAGCTGGTCTAAGATAACTTGGGGAAACCAGGTTCAATGGGTGGTTGCATCTTGTAAAGTTTTGACTTTCTTTTCTTGTATGTCCCCTGAATGTTTTCTCTTCAGATCCCTCTACTACAGGCCCACCCTCAGTTGAAGCAGTGTGTAAGGCAATCAGTTGAACGTGCTGTGCAGGAGTTGGTGCACCCTGTGGTTGACCGCTCTATCAAAATTGCCATGACAACATGTGAGCAAATCATCAGGAAGGACTTTGCCCTGGATTCAGAGGAGTCCCGCATGCGTGTGGCTGCCCACCATATGATGAGAAACCTGACCGCTGGTATGGCCATGATCACCTGTCGTGAGCCGCTGCTCATGAGCATCGCCACCAACCTGAAGAACAGCTTTGCTGCTGCACTGAGGGTAAGATAAATTAATAGGAGGTTGATTTCCTGACTGCTTATTTCTCCATAATAAAGAAAAAACACAGGCAAAAGTAACACAATTAATTTGGACCAAAATCTCATACTCGCACTCCAAAGCAACCTTCCTCCCCTCTGTTTTCGTCTGATACCTGGGACCATCCCTGCTTCTTTAATTAAAGCTCTTAATTCCTTCAGGCACCTACTCCCCAACAGAGGGAAATGATGGAAGAGGCTGCAGCCCGGATTGCCCAAGACAACTGTGAACTGGCATGCTGCTTTATTCAGAAAACAGCTGTGGAGAAGGCTGGTCCTGAAATGGACAAAAGACTTGCAACGGTGAGACTTTGCAAAGGCTGACTGCCTCAGTGAGCATCATGTTTCCGTGATACATTTGCTGAGGCTATTGCATCAATATGTAATATGTGAAAATGCTAAGACATTTAAAATCAGCGGTTTGAAAATGACTACAACCTCAATACAGCATGCCTAAAATGAATGTAGTTAGAGATACATTGGAAGCTTAGGTTTGTAAGTGGCCTGACTGAAGATTATATTGGTATACTCCTAGTAATTGTTGTAAGATATATTACATAGCATCTGTTATATTTATTGTACATGTGATATTACACTATTTTGACTAGCCATTTGCATTTTTTTGTTAAATTCTATGTAGAAATATTTGATGTTCTGTTAATTGGGTCTCTGCTCATGCAGGAGTTTGAGCTCAGGAAGCATGCACGCCAAGAAGGACGTCGTTATTGTGATCCCGTTGTTCTGACTTACCAGGCAGAACGCATGCCTGAGCAGATTAGACTTAAGGTAAGACTGCTTTGAGGCGTTATTTTAATAAATATGGACATTTTTTTGACACATTTGATCGACAACTTTTGACCAAAACAGCATTAGCTGGTGTACCTCTGTTTACCACCCAGCTTTCAAAAATCTATAAAATGTGATTTGCAAAATATCGGAACCTCACGTTTAATTGAAAATGGCAGATTGACAACACTGTTGATGTTAAAACTGAGATTTTTCAGTTTTCTTTGAAAATGAGGTGCCCATTTTGATTTTTCGGTTTTTAGAATCTCATCCCATTTCTGTTTGACTAATATTTTTGTAAACAGGGTTGTCGATGATTGAAATCAATGTATTCTGCATAATATTTTGAACTTGTCTGCAGTATGGTGTCCTTTAATGACTGTCTTTAATGCGTATGTGGTTTCCTTCATCTGTTGTTCCCAGTTCAGCTAACAGTCTGTTTGCACAGTCTGCCAATGCGGTTTCTGATGAATGAAAAACTTGTGTGTTGCAGGTGGGAGGAGTGGACCCAAAGCAACTGGCTGTGTATGAGGAGTTTGCCAGGAATGTTCCAGGGTTCTTACCCAGTAATGATCTCTCTCAGCCCACTGGCTTTTTGGCTCAGCCAATGAAGGTAAAAACAAAACTCCTCACAAAGTGATCTCACTTCGGCTTTTCAGTACTGCAGTCAAGAGTGTGAGAGCAGCACCAGCCACCATCCAGTTGTGGTTAAAGCATAAATGTTGGACACAAAGTAATTAACTGAGTGCCTGGTTAATTTGACATCCATCCTGTCAGTGGGCGGTAGATGACATTTTAAAAAGTTACTTTCTCACCCAGACGACCGAATACAAAACTAACTGACTCTTGTGTAATGTCATACAGTGTTTGTCACATAGGTATTGCATTTTTAGACACGGATCTTAATTCCATCTCTGTACTTTTTCTTTTGAACAGCAACAGGCATGGGCTACGGATGATGTCGCTCAAATTTATGATAAGTGCATGGCCGACTTGGAGCAGCATCTTCATGCCATCCCTCCAGCTCTTGCCATGAACCCACTGACTCAGGCCCTCCGCAGTCTGCTGGAAGCTGTAGCCTTGGCAAGGAACTCCAGGGATGGAATCGCAGCACTTGGCCTGCTGCAGAAGGTAGAAAATTGCTTTCCTTCGTAAAAGTTAGAGCCAACTGCAGCTTTCATGGACTATTAAACCACTGTTTCATTCGTTCAATACATCCATTGTGCTCATGGATTTTCCTCATGACAGATGAAGTGTTGAGTCTTGTAAGAAAATGAGGAGGAGGCAGGGTCTACAGTTAAACCAGTGGTTTACAGTGCTTTCTTTATTTAACAGGCTGTGGAGGGTCTTCTGGATGCCACAAGTGGGGCTGATGCTGACTTGCTGCTCCGCTACAGGGAGTGCCACCTGCTTGTGCTTAAGGCCCTTCAGGATGGTCGTGCCTATGGACCACAGTGGTGCAACAAGCAGATCACCAGGTGAGACCAGAATTATTTAAACAACAGTTTGTGGGGTAGAGTTTTCCTTTTCACACAGTCGTAGCTGTGTTAAGACAAATTTAGGTTCTGATTTGATTTGTTCCTTCTATAGATGTCTGATTGAATGCCGTGATGAGTACAAATACAACGTAGAGGCAGTGGAGCTTTTGATTAGGAACCATCTTGTGAATATGCAGCAGTATGACCTGCATCTGGCGCAGGTAAGCTGAACTCAATTAGACCCGTTTACTCATCTTTTTTCTGTATCTTAGAATTTATGTTTTTGGTGCAAATATTCATTCAGTGTTGTGCGTTTATCTTTAATTGAAATGCATTTGTATGTTTCTTCAAAAAGTCAGTGGTGGTGTAGTGTTAAATGTTATCTTGGATCATAATAAGCATTTTGTGAATTTTCAATTCTGCTTTTCCCGCCAAATGAAAGTTTCAACGCACACGTACGTTAATGATGTGTTTTCTTCCAGTCAATGGAAAATGGACTGCACTATATGGCAGTGGCATTTGCTATGCAGTTGGTAAAGCTGTTGCTGGTGGATGAACGTAGTGTCAGTCATGTCACAGAGGCTGACCTCTTCCACACAATTGAGACTTTAATGAGGACCTGTGCACACTCAAGAGCGAACGCCCCCGAGGGGTAAGGAACAACAGTGTTGTGTTGAACAAAGTAGCGTTGATGGATGCAAAAATTGGTTTCCTTGGTGGTTGCTTGCAACCCTGTTGCAATTATCTGGTTCTGAAAATTTTATAAACTCGGCAGAGTGTTTTCAACTCTGAACTAATTTAACAGGAGGATAACAATCTTAGTATCCATCAGCATTCGCTAACATTTTGAATTTTACTCAGTTAGTATTTGTTCTAAATAATTGCCTTACTCGCTGAAAGAATAAGTTATGAGTGTATTTATGTTGCCTTACATTTGTTTAAAATGAACATTTGTCCTGCTAGTTGCAATTAACTGTTTGTAAAATGTCCTCAACAGGCTCCCCCAGCTGATGGATGTTGTTCGCTCCAACTATGAAGCAATGATTGACCGGGCTCATGGCGGACCCAACTTCATGATGCACTCTGGGATTTCCCAAGCTTCAGAATATGATGATCCTCCTGGCCTGAGAGAGAAGGCAGAGTACCTGCTTAGGGAATGGGTCAACCTGTATCACTCAGCTGCTGCAGGCAGGGATAGCACCAAAGCCTTCTCCGCTTTTGTTGGCCAGGTAATTCACAAAGTCACAAGGAAATCACAAGTTTCATCACGATAAGATATATCAATTATTTGTGTAGTCTTTAATGACATGATTTAGCTAGGATTCAATGCACTGGACAGCGGTTGAGATATTGATCATACCAATTAAACGCATCAGTTACATTATAAACAAACAAATATGATTGGATATTTTTACGTGTTACGGTAGTCTCTTTATAATCAAAATAAAAAGGGTATATCTTCACAACAAAAGTAGCACATGCTCTTTTCAAAACTGTGAAAGATGTGCTCCTGTACGTGCCTCGTTCAAAATATCTGAAAAACATTCATTTGCCAGCCAGTGTGAATATTATTATGCAATGCCATGTTTCTACTTAAGGTGTCTAGTCAAGTTCATGGTGTATTTTAT